>JAFIRS010002213.1:0-239878 GCA_018342105.1 Gonioctena quinquepunctata | reverse complement strand
GCACTAAAAATTAAAAAATAATTTTAATATTCAACAACGATGTATATTCAAATAACAAAAACGAATCATTTCTCAATTTCAAAGAGAAAAATAAAAAAAAATCGTCAGGCGAGGGGATTCGAACCCTCGCTAACTTTTGAGATCCAGAGCTTAGATCTAGCGCCTTAGACCGCTCGTCTAACTGGACTATATTAATTGTCAAACGCATTACCATACTCTAAACGTAAATAAAAAAGTTTTGTTATGTACTTCTGTACCTGCTACCTGTACAAGGGCCCCCACTTTCAAGTTAGCAAGTGCACATACGTTCTCAACTACATATCACACTACTCATACTCAAAATTCAGCTTTAATTTTTAGTGCGTTAAAAGCGTGTTCTCATCCATTATATACGACAGTGTTGCCAAATTTTTATTTTACAATTGGAAAAAATAATTTATCAATATTTTTTTTAGCCCAAGAGGCCTTCATTAGGTTAAAATCTATACTAATTTACATCAGTTACTCATAGTAATAGTCATTTCGTCGATAAGTTCAATAACAAATCCATCAGCAGAAATTGAAATTTTAACGCATTTTAAAGAAAAAAGCGTTTTTTTCAAATGGTTTCTACCGAGGGCCATCTTGCCATTCGATAGAGAATTTAATTATCAATTCAACGATATACATTATTTACCACTTTATTTTTGTTCAAAACGTAGAGAGCCATCTAACAAAATGAAATCAATCTGAAAAAATCGGTAGGTAACATGACATCTATTTCTTTCAAACTTTTCTTCAGAATGGTAACAATGAATTACCAAAAATATTCTACTTGACAATATGTAATGATCATAAACCCATTACAGATAAGATAACTTTGATATAATCAAACTTTCAATAAATCTAACTACTGAAACAGTGAAACATTCAACGTACAAATTATTACTCACAATAGCATTATCCTGTTTCCAATAGAAGAGTTTCACAACCATCGAAAAGTCATTTTATTTATTAATGACCAATTATATGTTCGGAGTGTACCCGTTTTCCCTAACACATAGACTAGTTCTATTTATTGTACACCTCATCACATTCATCAGTTCGTGAGCAGGAATTTCCTGAAATGCGCGCTCAACTCTATCTCTCAAGTCCTCCAAAGAAGTTGGTCTCCTCGAGTATACTTTCTATTTTATGTGACCTCATAAATAAAAATCAATAGGGATTAAATCGGGCGATCAGGCTGGCCATCTGATTGGACCATTTCTTCCAATCCATCTCTGCCCATAGGTATCACTAAGATATTGCCGAATAATATTAGCATTATGTGGTCCTGCACCATCCTGCTGAAAAAATATATTTTCCCTGATGTTCTCAGGTAAATCGTTGATATTATTTTGAATATCGTTCTCTAAGAATTGTAGATATCTTTGGCCCGCAAAGGCCCGTCGAAAAAAATTGGTCCAATGATTCTTGTCCCTATGATTCCTACCTAGACGTTGAATCCAAATCTTGCTTGAAAATTACCTTCTCTCAGCAACCTAGGATTTTCTTGAGCCCAATATGAATATACCATTATTCGTAAACCTAGACTCATCTGTAAACAGTATCTTCGAGACAAAACCATTATTCAAATCATGATGACGCAAAAGCCAATTACAATAAGACAGTCTACGTTCTGGGTCATTTTCATATGGATGCTGATGCAAACTGTATTTATAGGAGCGATATTTATGTTTTTTCAATACTTATCTGGCACTTTCCCTGCTGATCCCACATTCAATTTCCAATTCTCGCACCAAGGCAGATGGAAAAAAATTATCATATGCTAAAACATTAGTTTCCGCTTCTTTACTGACGATGAAGTAGATGTGGTTTTGATCAGCTGGTTCTTTCCTTAGCATGATTTCCAATTTCCTGAAATAGGTCCTCGATGGGTGCCGTCTTAACGGATAACGAACAGCGTATAGCATACTAGCCATGGCAGCGTTCTTCTGACATTCTCGGTATATGAATATCATATCGATTTGTTCGTTTCGAGAATAACGATTATTATTTTCTATTTCAAAAAAACTTTTTACCATCGAAACGAGATGACAAGTAAAATTGGTATTTCACTTTTGACATGACATTAATCACCTACTGTTTTCCATGATTCCACGGCTACCTTTCATTTCATCAAACCTAAACGGATAACTCATTAGAATTTGTAGGCATCGTATGAAATATAGTACAAATACAATAATTGATCGTTTTTAGTTTTTAACAAAAACAATGGGGTCTCAGAGCCTTGCCTATCCGATCATCGAGGGCAATTTATCACCATATATGACAGGATTCCGAGGAGAAATGGGACTCACTGGACCCGCCCAATACACAGGCACGGTCTAGATAGGTTGAGATCCCACCTTTTGGACTATAATTGGGGTTGCTTTCTAAACAATAATATTACTAGAAAAATCGAATTAAACGGTTTTCTTCACATAAAAGATTCAATATAAATTGAACCAGAAAATGGTAGATCTCAGGTGAAAAACAACTACTTTCCTAGCAAATACCACGCAGAGCTCTTCGGACCTTTGGCTGGTTGACTACTCCGTACTGATGAGGGCCAAAAAAAGCATGAAACCGGTATGCGGATTGTTAGGTGAACACGACATAAATTAAACATAATCGAGCTTATCAGAAAGAAACATTTGCATTCAATGTCCATTTATATGGAGGTATGCATGGATTTTCAGGTGAATATCATTCAACGTTCTGCGTGGTATTTGCCAGGAAAGTAGTTGTTTTTCACCTGAGATCTACCATTTTCTGGTTCAATTTATATTGAATCTTTTATGTGAAGAAAACCGTTTAATTCGATTTTTCTATTTATTCCACTTCACATGGCGTTTATCTTTCAATAATATTACTCCTGAGCTCCATATGCAGAATCTACTTGATCTATTAAACGATCTTGTGATTTCTATTTTTCCGTTGAGGAAAAAAGACGTTGTTTCTAATTCACTACCAGTCACTTGGGTGAATCAGGAACTTACTCAAATGCGTAATACGCTAAATGCGTTGAAAACCATACAAGATGTCGACAGAGATACTTGTTCTCTAAATGCATACAAAACATTGAGTAGGGACTATAAAAATCAAATAATAATTTGCAAAACTGAAGCCTACAACAGCTACCTACTCAACTCCACGAATGTCATGAGGGACAGTTGGAACATAATCAACCATGAAGGTAATAGACATAGAAAAAAGCAAATTGAGTCTAATATACCGGTGGATCAATTCAATATTTATTTTACTTCTATTGCCGAGCAAATCATAAGCTCTCTACCTCTCATTTCCCATGAACCAACATCTTACCTAAAAACAATAAAAACTCCTGTACACTCGTTTGTTTTAAATCCGGTAACTCCTGTTGGTGTTTATGATATTATTCTAGGCATGAAGAATTCCAACGCTTTTGATGCCTACGTGCTCAACAGTAAAATTATCAAATCTGTAGCCGACATCCTTGCCGATCCTTTGGCTATTCTAATAAATAACTGTTTTTCCTCTGGAATTTTTTCTAGTACTCTGAAGTACTCTGTGGTCCTACCGGTTCTGAAGAAGGGTAGCACAGATGACATTAACAATTTTCGGCCTATTTCGATTATACCGATATTGGGTAAAATTATTGAAATTGAAACAACATATAACTTCATTGAAAGCAACTCTCTCTTATGTCCTGGCCAATTTGGTTTTCGGAAAAATCGATCAACAACCCAGGCTCTTCTTAAAGTTGTGTCAGACATAGTCGAAGGCCTGGAAAAAGGCAAACATTCACAACTTACGCTATGTGATCTATCTAAGGCCTTTGACTGTATCTCACACGTTATCCTACTACAAAAGATGTATTTCTATGGTATCAGAGGCCTGGCACTGGACTTCTTCGAATCTTATCTGGGTGGTAGAACCCAATGTGTTAGAGTTGGTGGGGATCTCTCTAATCGTAAGAACATTTCCCATGGTGTCCCTCAAGGCTCTGTTCTGGGCCCCCTCCTCTGTTTGATCTATATTAATGACCTCTACTACTGTACCTCACCGATCAAGAGCGTTTTGTCTCCCAAAGTACTAACCTACTAGTTTAGCTGTTGATATATTAAATGTAGCTCAAGTATGGTTCACATCAAATAAACTGAAAATCAATATCGAGAAAAATCAGTCTCTCATCGTTTCCTCTAAAACAAATATTCCTCAGGGAAATAGCGTCAAATTACTTGGCGTGCAACTTGATGATAGACTCAACTGGGCTCCTCATATAGAGTCTTTAACAAAAAAATTATCAAGTATCACATTTATGATCCGACGTTTGAGGCATTGCGTTAGTTTGCACGTACTCAAATCATGCTACTTTGGTTTATTCCAAAGTCACATGGCTTATGGTATTTTATTATGGGGTGGCTCTTGCCACGCTCATAAAGATTTCTTAGTGCAAAAAAGAGTTATTAGAGTCATGGCTGGAGTTCATCATCGCGAACACTGTCGCCCTCTTTTTGCTAATCTTCAAATTATGCCACTTCCTACTCTATTTATATATTCATCCTTACTTGAAATTCATAAAAACAAAAACAAATACACTGTGCGAACAGAAAGTCACTCTTACTCCACTCGCAATGCAAATTCACTCATGACACCTAGATGCAGGCTCCTGATGTCACAAAAAAATTCTCTGAATCTGCAACTTTATAACAAATTACCTTCAAAGATTAAGTGTCTCAACCTATATCAGTTTAAAAACAGAATCAAAGCTTTCTTACTAATAAAATGTTTCTATTCGATCAAGGAGTACCTTGATCTGAGCATTACTGAACTCGAACTCTTGTGATAGACTCTCCCCCAGTCTGTCCTCATATCTTATATTTAACTTTATTCTTAGTGTAAATTTTACTTCATACATAAATCTGGACGAGTTCAAAATTCTCCTACATGAATTGGGCTCGGATGTTGATTGCATAGTACTACCGAAAACATGGATTATCGAGAAAATCGAATTGTACAGCTTGGATGGTTATGAAATGATATATAATAACAGCAAATACAATCAGAACGATGGGACGGTAATATATATCAAAACAGGGTTACACTACAGACATTCCAACACACTCTTGAACAACTCTACGGCGACTAAAGTAGAAATTAATCTAGGCAATGGAGAACATGTGATACTCACAACTATATACAGATCCCCATCAACAGACATACAAGTTTTCAACACTTACCTACAAAATTACCTAGAAACTAATAATAACAATACCAAAACTATCATATATTTCATTAAAAAATAAATCACAAATTATCAAAACAAAAAATGACACCGTAGATAGAATTAGTAATAGAAACAAACATCACAGACCACTACACAACTGCATTGCAAATAATCATTGACAGACCAAGAGGGACATCTGAACCCACAACAGAAATCAAACATATAAGTGAGACTAAACTAAAGGCACTAATCAAAACAGTATCCTGGAATCAGGTATATTCAGCAACAGACCCCAACACCGCAACTGAACAACTTGTTGATAGACTTGCGAAAACTATCCAACAATGTACGGTAGTGAAAAAAGTCCGCCGGAAATACTCAAAAATCACGCCATGGATAACCAATGCTCTTCTCAAATCAATAGACACTAAAAATAAAATGGCCAGGAATCTCAAACGAAATCCCACTAACAATGTTCTCAAGGAACAATATAAAGCTCACAGAAACAAATTAACCACCTTGATAGAGAAAAGCAAGTATAACTATTATAAAAAGAAAATAAACAAAACAAAAAAAAAAAACAGGTAATTTCTAACTGAAAAAAAAGTAATAGCTGACGAGTTCAATACCAGATTTGTTAAAATGGGAGAAACCCTAGCTAAAAAAATAAAAAGTGATCCCAATTACGAACCTGATCGGCTATTCACTCTTAACTCAATGTTTTTGTCTCCAGTCGATGGAAATGAACTGAGAGCAACTGTCAAAAACCTTAAAACAAAAAAATCGGCTGGATCGGACAACATAAGAGCCGAAACAATTAAAATAATAGTGGACGACATCACCCATCCACTATTATACACCATAAATTACTGTTTTAATGAAGGATTGTGGCCTTCTGTTTTTAAAGATACCTTGGTGATACCAATTTATAAAAAAGGCGACAAGACTGACGTGAATAATTATAGACCGATATCACTGATAACCCACCTGTCAAAAATATTCGAAAAATTACTTAAAAACAGACTGCTATCGTACCTAAATAAGTTTCAGCTGATATCTAAAAAACAGTATGGATTTCGCGAAAAGATCTCTACTCAAGATGCCTTTACAAATTTATTAGAAAAAGTCCACTCGTCCTTGGACGTTGGAAAGCGGTGCCTATGCATATTTATAGACTTATCTAAAGCTTTCGACACGGTGAGTCACGAATTACTTTTACAGTCACTGGAAGAAATGGGTATACGAAATAACTGCCACAAACTCCTAAGAAGCTACCTTTCTTCCAGAAATCAGTCTGTGAGGGTCGGTGACTCACTCAGTCGAAAAAAAAAATTAGTTACGGTGTTCCACAAGGCAGCGTGTTAGGTCCACTATTATTCAACATCTACATTAATGGCCTGTTCTCACTCCGGAGTAGCGGAGAAATAACCGGATTCGCGGATGATACAGCTATTTTCTACGAAGCACACGACTGGGATGAGTTAAAAATGAAAGCGCAAGAGGACTTCAACAAAATTAAAAAGTGGATGGATTATAAAAAATTAACGATAAATTTACAAAAAACTAATTATGTGCCATTTACATGCAACAAAATTATTACTCCGCCTTTTAGCACGCTTGAAGTGAAAACCAAAAACACCTCACTGACAATTATGCCCAAGACAAACATTAGGTATCTAGGGGTTATAATAGACACGCATCTCAGATGGGATTGTCACATAGACTACGTAATAAGAAAACTGCGAAGTATTTTGCACGTATTTAAATATCTGAAAAAATCTTTACCAGCACAGTACCTCAGAACTCTTTATTACGCACTAGTGGAGAGCCATTTACAATATGGTATAACAGCATGGGGTGGAGCTCTGAGAACCCATATCAACGCACTCGAGATTCTTCAAAAAAGATTTCTGAAACTGATATTGTCAAAATCACACAGATTCAAATTTACTATACTCAGAAGCCAAGATATTTGACATAAGGCAATTATATTTTTATAAAGTCAATTTAAAATACCACCAAAACAGACACTCAGCCAAAATACCTAACCACACCTACTGCACACGAAAACGGCATCTTCACACAATCCCAGTTGTACATAAGTCGGTTTCAAAAAGATCTTATTCATACATGGCACCCAAGCTGTATAACTCGCTACCTGACACCGTCAAAACATGGAATGGCCTATTACCATTCAAAAAAGAATTAAAAAAACATATCTTCAATAAACCCAGGGAAACGATTAAAAACTTAACAGAGAACACACAATATTTCGTGTGACTAATGACTAACTGTACCTCTTATCAACTATTATTATTATTGTTATAGCTATTAATCAACAAAATACTTATAAACACCACCCATTTTAACATGTACTCATTCTTGCTTATCATACTGTGAATTTTAATCTTTATTCTTTATGTTCTACAAATACCTAGTACAAATGAGTCCTACATGTCCTCTATACATATATGTATATGTCCTACTTATGTTTATTTCTCGAAACAAGTATTAATTTACTTATCGAGTATCATTTATTGATAAACTATATGAATCCTTAGAATAGATATAATCTAATTTTAAACATATTTCATTGATTTTATATTTATTATATCTTAAAACCATGTACCTTACTATTATTAAATTTATCAATATATCTATTATATGTTATTATAAATTAAATTCTCTATCGAATGGCAAGATGGCCCTCGGTAGGTACCATTTGAAAAAAACTATTTTTTCGTTAAAAATGCGTTCAGAAAATTTAAATTCCTCACTATCACTATGAGTAAATTAGTATAGATTTTAACCTGATCAAGGCCTCCTGGGCTAAAAAAAAATGGGGAAATTATTTTTTTTCAATCGTAAAATGAAAATTTGGCTATACTGTCGTATGTAATTTGAGCCGTAGAATCCGAAAAACATCAAACATACAGGGTGTTCTATTCGAAAAATCGAAATTGGTGGCTATTCTGGCGAAACTGGAAATCAGCCATTTTGTTTTCATATGTCTGTCAATCCGAAATTGTGTCTCATATCTATGTACAAAATTTCTTTCAAATCGGTTGATAAGTGAAGGAGATATAGGCATGGCCGGTATAGATCGCGTTATCCCATGAAGATATACCCTGTATACATAATATCTGAAATTCAACCATTCCGCAACGTCAGAATCAAGAAATGTTATATTATCCCTTTATCGGTTCCTTCTTTCTTCTAGTATTCTGAGACTGGCGCGTGTCGGGGATCGTGAGATCACCCGTTCGCTGATTGAATGAACTCTAATTGCTGCGATACATTATTGATGTCGTTTAAGGATCGTTCACAATGGCAGCAATGAACTAGGAATCCTTACGGAGGGCCGATCGCCGATGTAAATGACATTATAAATATTGTAATTTCCCCTACGGGACGGGCTGTCAACCGGAAAATCGTCCCCGATTCACCCTACCGAATTGTAGATTCGGTGTGGGGGTGATCGCTCGATTGTTTCGCTATTTGATCACTTGAGATGTAGATCAGTCCCCGGGGCCACAAGTAACGATTAAAAACCGTCGTTGAAGTTCATTTTGTGTTTGACACAAAAAATAGAACCATTTTTTTTTTTTGGTGACGTCACGACTCACTTATAGATTTTAATCTTTTATTGATTGAAAACTCTTTTTATTTTTTTTTTTATCGAAAAGTTTACAACAATGATAGGAACTGAAATAAAATAATTAATCCCATCTAGTTGTTATAGATTTCAAAGGATTAAACTGAATGGAACTTACAAAAATAATTTCCCCTACCATCTTTTCAATTATGTACTGTATAAGATGTCTATAAACATGGTGTATTCACTTATATCTGTAAAATATTGGGACAAACTGGGGGACACAAGCCCACTTGATAAAGGGAGTTATCTAGAGTTTCAGATGGCGCCGACGTCGTTTCTTGTCATAATTCAGTAAACTGCATTTACATACCACACAGGGTGTTTTTGTGATTTGTGTCTCTGATTCGTTCTGTGATTGTGCTTTTGTCGCCTTTAAGGTTATGTCAATTCGTTGTGAAATATTTTGAGGTTGATCGATCGATGTAACATATTTTAGAACAAACTATTCCATGTACTTATGTCAGTGTTATCAGGGTTATTATATATTGTCAGTATTATATATATAATAACCCTGAGTGTTATATAGAATTTTCGAGAGGGTTCCGAAATAATTCTAATTATGAACAGTACCAATTTATTTTGTATGGTTAATTTTCTATTGATACAGCTCCACCGAGTTGGTACTTATGTATTTCTGTCCCTGTTTGCTCGTGATAAAAATCTTATGATGGAGCGGATAATGATTTTATGAAGTGCTGAAAATTACATACAATTACTTAATTGAGCTTTCAAACCAATAAAAGTACAGGAGATGCAATCTCTTTCGCTTTCTGAAAAATCTATATTCTAGTCTGAAGGAAGTGTTTTGCGACATATCTAAAGCTTTTAATTGATACGTAAGCTTCATCTCTACAGCTTCAGAGGACGAAGCTTCAATTGGTTCATATCCTATCTGAGTGAAAGAACCTCTCAGCTTTTTGACAAATTAAGAGGTGTTCACTATTTTGGCAGAGAACACGACTATCTTATCGCAAGAACTCATATTACCTTCATATAGCGGAGTAAAAATAGCTTAAAATCATGCATTATTTTGGAATCCTGGAGGACTCCATGGATTTTCCTAAAACCATCTGATATTACTTAGGAATCGCTTGCAGAAAAAAGTTCGTGCACTGCTTGTTTATTAATTGGTTTAACAATGAAAGACAATTTTGTTAGGAAAATTTTACCCAAATTGATGCTATAGGGGTTTTTGAGGTCGCTGAACCAGAATATGACATTGATAAAACGATGGCGTAGCCAGTCGTAAAGGTAGATTTCATGAATGATAATTTACAGCTACCTATTTGTTATTTATGTGTACATCTAAAAGAAAAAAAACACGGGTAAAATTTGTGAGATAGTGAAGCTCTATCAAACGACTTATAGTTTGCCGATATTGGGTATGGAAATGAAATATTGCGAAGTTTTTCAACAGCTGCCATTTTGAGACTATTGGACCATTTTCGAAATTAGCCGAGGTATTCATGAGAAGTATTTTTGTTTCATTCGTTTGAAAAATGTGGCCTCCACTCAACAAATTTCGTTATATCCCATATATAAAAGTTTCAATATCACATTTTAAACTAGCGTTTTTGAAGCATGGCCTCAAAATTCAAATTTGTAATTTTTTGAAATTATTCAATATTTTGAGCTCTGTATTTTTCGAAATAAATTTTTTTAATTGTCCTTTTTTTATTCTTCATGTTGAGAGTAATCTGTGAACATTTCAGATGTTTATCTTGAAAATAAAAAAAAATTGACTTTAGACAGGATCATGCTACAACGTAATTTCATTTACGTACTATTCCTATACATATTTTTTCACTTTTATCAACATGACTTCTCGTTAGCTGCATTTTTCTTCTTTCAGTAAAATTTTTGTTATCTTAATTCAATCAATTAGATAAAAAGTTATAACAAATTTAGTGTAAAGCGCTCGTGGCTGTGTGCTCCTCCAGCGCTGCACTTCAGAGTCGCTGCCTCACATTTTTTTCTGCAGCTTAGTTTTTATTTTAAAGAAAAATTTTATCTACCTTTTTGATGTAAATTTTTCCATTTCTGCGAGTGGCACCATTATTTATTCATTTTTTTTATATTCAATATACAATGTGATTTGGCAACTTATTTGTTAAATAATTGATTAAGCACATACTTTACGGTTGGTAACTTTTCATATGTTGTTTCTTACATCATCACTAATGTACAGTAAAAGTTCCCACAGTCCCCTAACTTTCTGAAGCTAAAATCTAATATTTTTCCACTACTAGTAAAATGACTCGTATATGTATAAATTAATTTGAATCTTCTCTGAACCTTTGCCCATTGGAATAATTTTTCAACTTGTAATTGTAATGTATCTAGTAACTAGCAAGTCAAATAATTTTATTATTACTTTTATATTTATTTTGTATATTATATATATTTTGTATAAAATGTTTCCCATGAGATGACAGTCTTCTGGCTAAAAGTATTGGAAAATTCTAAATATAGTGGATATGTTCTTCCAAAGAGCTATGGGACCCTCTGGGACGGTTCGGAATTCACTAGCCAAAATCAATATATCTTCATTGAATGAAAAGTCCACGCTTACTTTTGAAATTCATGTGTTTATTAAAAAGTGATAATCATCCTAATCATAGTCATTAGCCTTATCGATCTTGGGAGTGGGCCTTGTTCTTCCGAACAACTGCTTGGTTTAGATCGCCCTCCTCCGATTATCTCATGCGGGGTGTTACTGAAAAATGAAAGAAAAGCATTTAGATTATTTTTTCTCCCCTCATCTTTGTTAGTAGGGCTCACCTTTTCCGGCGAAGTCATTCTAAGATAGCTGGAAGCAGCCTAGACTGTCGCACACCAGGATTCATCGATTTCTCAACTTCATCAACAGAATTTATGATATCTACAATGAACTCTCTGAATTTGTTCATGTCAGAAGGTTGTTAGAGAGGTAATAGTCCGGCAGAGATGGGCAGTGAATGGCTTGGTAATAGTTTGTATCGGAAAGTTTAATGGAACAATGTCATCGGGGACATTTTCCAATCCCCTCTATTTTCAAGTTAATTCATCATCTAGAGACATCAGTCCACTATCCTACCTTTTCTCATTCCTTCGTGGAAGTTTCCATGATCCGAAAAAGGCCATTTGAGAAGAAATCACTTTGAAAAAATCGCCAGGTGGACCTCAAGAAAAATCTGATTTTTGACAGACAGATGTATACATTGCAGTAAGTTTCGAGGATTTCATCTCATTTTCCCGTCAATTGTTCTGAGCGGGATCTTGTTCGTAGACTATAATCTTATTATTTATTATGCATAAAGCAATGTTGACAGAAAGAGAAAATCTCAAAGGTTTGAAGTTTGTCATTTCGCGTGACACAAACAACAAACATTCCTTAACCGCGCCATCTACTAATGAAGTTCTAAGCAGAATTTAACGTTTTTCATTTGTTGTCCCCCAAAAATTCTAAACAAAATCGAATCAGTGATTACACCAGGGTTTTTAGACATCTTAGTACTGTACTTCCCAATTCCTCAACTGTCCTCATTTTGAACATTTGTTGTAGCTTTGCGCCTATTTATTTATAAGTGTTATTTTCTGTTATTGTTCTGGTTTAACATTATTGTATTAGATAGTTCTTGATAATGTATTAAAAAAAATGAAAAATACGCGTTATGTTTTATTTTTTTGCATAAAAACGGCGCCCCATACGAAAAACAGGCAACAGAGGTTTTTTGTCACAAATTGAACGAGAAATTGAAAAATGATTTTTAATTTGAAATATCTCTGTGGCGTACCATTTTTTTCTTAAAAAAAATTGAGATCATTAACCGTATGCGCGCCAATAATGAACATAAAATCCTTAATTGCATGTCAAAAAATGCGCAATAACAACCTCTTGAAACTCACCAAATTTCATTCGCATATCTCGACCGGTTTCAGAGCAATAAATAAATAAGTCAGTTTTTAAGAAAAACTTTTACACCCCGTTTCTCGGAAAACGAATCATTTGCGGACAAAAGTTATATAGCAAACTGTCATTATTTTTTCATGCAGAATCACCCTCTGAAGTTTGTCGCACTTATTCACTAACACCCTGTATAATATTTTATCACTATATTTCAACTTCAAGCACCCCTATGAAGCAAATTTGTGATTTTGTGATCTCGCCTGTCCAGTCATTTAGAAGACGCAATGAGGATTGCATGTAGCCCAAAAGAAGCGAATATAAACGAGTTGCTGAAAAAAGGACAACACCACAAATCACATTAATTTTTTAAGTCAATTCTATAATTTAAATAAAAATCCAGAATACCTGAATTTTTACTTACCCAATAACATACTACACCTACCATGCGGGGGAAACATATAGAAGCTACATTAATTAGGTGGCTAGCTAATAATTTATATGAAAAGTTTGACGACCACTGATCTAGAGAGTACTCGGACAAATACCAGGATACGGAATGGAAATAGTAATCGTTTGTTAGTTAGTCCATCTCATTTCGTCAGATTAGTTGAAGCCATACATGGCGAATTTCTACAAAAAATATATAATATATTTTTTTAATTATTTATTCTTCTGGCTCCTACTGGTGGGCACATCCCACAATATTTGAAAACGGATCGGAATTCCTGTCAATTTTCACATGTTCGTGAGAGAGCCAAACCTCGAACTTTCATCCATCGATAATTCTAAAAGTTTCTTAATTTATCTATCATCAGAGATATTTATAGGACGATGAATCATGTGAAGATCACTCGGTATATTCAACAGATTTTTTTCAGGTGATATGATAAAAGTGAGCAAATACTGGAATTCATTAGTTTGCCTAAGATAAAGAATATTTCACTTTATAAATAGCATTATCAATAATATTTACTACTGATATTGATATAATTGAGTAACACACATATCTAACAATCACCTGATAAGAAAATATATTGGAAACGTAAGTTCCTTCAGAAACGTAAAGCCGGGACTAGCCCTTACTCATTCGTGTTGTGTTTATAAACTCTTCCAAAATGTCGAGATTAATAATTTTGTGTTTATTATTATGGTGTGAAATGGTACAGAGTCAGCTATGTTCGAACTCAAGTGACATCCTGTGTGATTGCAAACGAATATTATATGATAAATCGCATCTACCGGGAGTTTCCGCAGACTGTTCCGCCATGGATATCAATAACATACCAGACAAACTCGAAAATGCCATAAATATCTTGGATCTCAGCGAGAACAACATCGAAAACTTGGATGCCAAGCTCCATAATCTATCAAGCCATAACTTACATGTATTAATCCTAAAACTCAACAAGATCAACAGAATTGATGGCGAATTCTTCCTGAAGCTTCCAAATCTGCATGAACTAGATCTCAGCTACAACAACATAACCTCACTAGACGATTCAAAGCTGTTCCAGAATCAAAAAGAACTCCACAAACTAGATTTGAGTTTCAACGGTATCAAAACGTTGCCGGACAAGTTCTTCCAACCGCTAAACAAGCTAAGGATACTAGATATGAGCTTCAACAATCTTGGGGATTTTCTAACGCAGTCCAAGAACGTGCTTATTGACAATCTAAAACTGTCACCCGATCTCTCCCACTTGTCTTTGGAGGGCTTGAATATAACGAATTTCCCCATCGCCTTCTTCGATGGTTTCGATCAGCTCGTTGCTCTGCATTTGTCCGATAATGCTTTAACGATGGTGCCAAGCGTCCCTTATGCAATACAAAAACTGGATTTGTCTGGTAACCCAATAACGTTTCTATCGGCAAGGCACCTCAACTATCCTTCGCTCAAAGTTCTCCAACTGAATGAAATGCCTTCTTTGGCGAGCATTCACCATTACGCTTTTTATAATTTGTACGCTCTGGAAAAACTGGCGGTAACGAATTGTCCAAAATTGGAGGAGTTCAACGAGCTAGCTTTTGATGTGGCCTCTAAGGATACCAGCCATCGGCATCTCAAATCTTTGTCTCTCTCAGGGAATAGACTGACATCGTTGAATGAATCGTATAAGTTTTTCTTTCGCCACATGGACCATATCGATTTGAGGCATAACCCTTGGCAGTGTGATTGTGACATTCTTTGGATACAGGAGTTCAGCTCGATACTCTACAAGGCACATGAAATAAAGTAAGTCAGTTTTATTGTATGTTTACTATGCCATCTGTTATTATACAGGGTGTCCAAGGACGTATTTCTTCTTTTACTGAAATGAAACATTTTCAAAGCCGGGAATGTATAGACGGGGTCACCAGTACTATTTTTTCCTAAAATCCTTCGTTACTAATTTACGGGCCCTCGAAATTACAAAATGATTTTTTTTCTTTGATAACTTTTCAAGTGAATATTGAAAATCAACAAAATTTTGGTGATTGACGAAACAAATTAATTCATTCGGTGATGTTTCATGCATGAGTCAATTGGTTTGCTACAAAGTCAGGAACGGACTGGCTCCGATGGTCCACACCCCAAAACTTTGAAATGACTGAGTTTTTTAAATATTTTTCAACAAAACAAGGTTCCTGGAAAATTTTCTGAATAAATGTACGCGTAGGTATGTGAAGTCGATCGGAACAACGGGTTTTGATGGATATGCACTTTTATTCGACGACATTCAACCTGAGACGTCCACCATTATTTGAAAAGATTTATTTTTAATGACAATAGAAATAATGGGTAAAATCCTCATTACAAATTTCAATAATGTAAACACTTTCACCTAACAACACTCATACTCAAACTCGCAATCCTCAAGAGAAAACAGAAATGAAAAATAATTAATAAAAAACCTTTCTGAAGACAAGCTTTCATTCAAATCAGCTGAAAGGTGAAAAATAATTGCTTTGGATGTGTGATGTAGGTTATTCCGTGAGTTATAGATTCAATAGCTTGTCGCTCAAAGTTTTCAGTTCGAATACAAAAGCGACAAGCTTTTGAATCTATAACTGACGGAATAACCTACGTCACACATCCATTTTTGACTTTTCGGCGCATTTGAATGAAAGCTTGTCTTTGAAAAGGTTTTCTATTAATTATTTTATTTTTGATAAAGCATCGTTATTATGAGGTTTTTTCCTGTAAGTTCTGAGCTATCTAGTTCTTCAACGAAGAGACCATCTAAGGATTAACTCGTGTGCCATCCTGGAGCTGCCATATTCAATTTATGAATTTTGAGAAAAAATCAATAATCTTCGACCAAGTTCATAATCTCCGACCCCAAAAACAAATACTTTTAATAAAACAAAACCCCCTTAGTCGCCATCTTGAATTCATAATTTCGACAAAAAAATCATAATCTTCGACCCCGAAAACCCCCACATAACAATTTTGAATCGAATCGTACCATAATTAACAAACTCTTCCGCCATCTTGAATTTGTGAATTTTGAATAGAAAGGTCCAAATCACAAAACTCGCCCACCATCTTAGAGTCGCCATCTTGAATTCTGAATTTTGACAATAAATTCATAATCTCCAACTCCAAAACCCCACATACCAATTTTGAATGAATCGGCCATAATTACAAAACTCGTCCGCCATCTTGAATTTATGAATTTTGATAAAAATTTCATAATCTTCAACCCGAGAACCCCCACATACCAATTTTGAATCGAATCGTACCATAATTAACAAACTCTTCCGCCATCTTGAATTTGTGAATTTTGAATAGAAACGGTCCATAATCACAAAACTCGCCCACCATCTTAGAGTCGCCATCTTGAATTCGTTAATTTTGACAATAAATTCATTAATCTCCAACCCCAAAAACCACCACACCAATTTTGAATAAAATCGGACCATAATTACAAAACTCGTCCGCCATCTTGAATTTATGAATTTTGAAAAAAATTTCATAATCTCCGACCCCGAAAACCTCTACATACCAATTTTGAATAGAATCGGACCGTAATTACAGATATCGTCCGCCATCTTGGAGCGGCGCCATTTTGATTTTATAAATTTTCACGAAAAAATCATAATCTTCGACCCCGAAAACCCCCACATACCAATTTTGAATCGAATCGTACCATAATTAACAAACTCTTCCGCCATCTTGAATTTGTGATTTTTGATAAACATTTCATGATCTCCGACCCCGAAAACCTCCACATACCAATTTTGAATAGAATCGGACCATAATTACAGAGATCGTCCGCCATCTTAGAGCCGGCCGCCATTTTGATTTTATAAATGTTTACAAAAAATTCATAATCTTCGACCCCGAAAACCTCCACATACCAATTTTGAATCGAATCGTACAGAGATTGTCGGCCATATTGCAGCCGCCATTTTGTTTTTTTCTCTAGCAAAAATTTCATAATGCATTGTCACGGGAACTATGAACACCTGCCAAATTTCACGTTAATCGGACAACTAGAAGTGGGTCAAATTTAAATTTTAAAAAGCATATTACGCACGAATTGAAAAATTAATTCCATGAGTGCGTAATTGCTTTACAACACGCATTACGTACTATACTTTACCTACGGCCATATACAGTGTGCCAAAAAAGTCTGGACTACTTTTAATATTTTCATTATTATTAGGTATTGTAAATGATGCTCAAACACGTCGATTTTTTATTTTAGTTATCGTTTTTTGTTGTTCGTTTCATGTATAGAGATATATCTAAAAACTAGTTATGACAGGGTACTTATTTCTTCAAATGGGATACCCTGTATATTATTGCATCTTTAGATTTTTGAACAATTTTATTTCGAACGATTTTACAAAATTATGGATATATGTTTCACAACTTTGATGATCATATAGGATATAATCCTTCTATTTACTACTACGTTGGTTTAATTAACATTAGGAACATTATAATTATTTATGGTTACTGTACAATTATTAAATATATTAGAAGTATTTCGATGTGTCATTGTAATATTTTCATTTGTTGAGGTTGTATTATTATTATGTAAAATAGCGGAGGATATTCTCGATGAGGTGCGTTCTTTGTTTTTCAAGGAATTGTCAACATAACCTTCTGCTACTGAAGACGTTGGCCAGCCACCATGTCTCTTCAAATCCAGTAGATCCCCGCCAGCATCGACTAAAATAGTTGCCGAAAATCTGCGAAAGCAGTGTCCTGTGTAGCGATTAGGATTTTCTAGTTTAAGAAATTTCGCAAGATCTTTTGGTATACTGCCTAATTTGTTTATCCTAATGGGTTGTTTGGTGCATTTTCCATTTATATATATTTTTTAAAAAGGTAAATTTTCATTTAGTATTGTCTTGCGTATAGTGTAATTTTTTTTTTCTAGAATGAAAATGGTCAAAGATCACAAAAGAACGTTGAATTTTGGTTTTTGTATTTGGAATTTTAATAATGAAGGATTTTCCTGTGTCCTCAACATCTTCAATTTTCATATTTCTCAGTTCCTGTTTTCGGCATGCACCACTTACGCCAATTACAAGAACAGTCTGAAAATAAAAATTACTGTAAGTGTGGAAAATAGTATTAGTGAACATATTTTACCTTCATAAACAAGTACTGATTGTCAGGAGCCGATTTTGTGCTTCTAATGCCAAATCGGATGGCTTTTGCAACTTTCGGACATGAATTGGTTGCCTGCTAGAACAGAGATTTTCAGGTTACCTATGTTATTATTTACTCGATTTCACATAGTAGTTACTCTATACCCTAACCGCGAGAAAAATGATTATGTGAAAAAAAAATTACATTACATTACATTCGCAGCAATGGGTATTGCTGAATATAAAAGTAAGAGATGTAGAAGATGGTGGATTAGACCTTGGATTGAGGAAAGAAGGAAAGGAAACTTGACATTAGCCGTCGAAGAATTTCTGAGTGCAGATCCTGATTAATTCAGACGATATTTAAGAATGGATCGGAGTCAATTCAATAAGCTATTGAATAAGTAATATTCGGAATTTTTCCTATAGTTGAACCATTTCTTGTCAGTATGTTGGTATTCCTGAGTAAATTGTCAGGTGTAAATATAACCCATATTGGTCAATATTGTTCAATTTATTGATCAATTTTATTGGATCGTGTAAATTCGCACTTATCAAAGAAAAACAATTTTCATTTTGTAACTTCTAGGGCCCGTAACTTAGTAACGAATGATTTTAGGGAAAAAAATTATATGAGGTACTGGTGATATCTTGACTCCATCTATACATTCCTGAGAGGAAAAGGGGAAGTCTTGGAACACCCTGTATAATAACAGTCATGATATTTGTATGTGTTACTTGAAGAAATTCCGTCTAGTGACAGACATCTGTAGTGATTCTCATTATTTCTTGCAGAACCAAGTATAGAATACTATTTTAGTTAATAAATCCTGCTGATTATATTGTACCAAAGCGGGAGTTCGTGGCTATTGGAATGCCAAACTGATTATTTTCCCATTTCCACTTCTGTATGTTCAAGTTTCCCAAAGTGTATTTAAAGGAATCTACCAGGTAGTTCCATCTATTAGCGCAGAACTTGATCAAAATTTGCAATTCATTACAGGAGGTTACATGGATAGTTAGACCATTACCTAAAGAGGCCTATACTCTTTATACAATAGTCTAACCATTGTATAAAGAGAATAACCATTGTCTAAAGATATAAATGGTATAACCATTGCATGGGTATAACTCTCAACTAACAGATCTCGCAATTGTTGCAAAAAAGCCTCATTCCTACAAACAATGATGATATATATTCACTAATGACACTAATTTTTGTTATTGATCTAATCGATAGAAATACTAAAGACAACGTTTTTACAAAACAATATGTTATTCTTAAATCTTGCAAAACTCATCGACTTATTGCCATCTATTGGAGCATAGCTTCACTAACTCGAATCAGTACAGAATAGTTGATCTTTCTAAAATGTCAACAGATCTGGCAAAAGATATTCCATCGATCGTTGACGGAATGATCTACTTAAACTTCGTTATACCCATAATTATTTTGTTTTTGTAATTTTTGATTCGATCCATTTCCATCTCTTAGGTTTTAGCTCCACTGAAATGTGAATCAATATAGGAAGGTAATGTAGTGATCTCTTCACAGTTGGGCTTCTCCGATACAGATGTCGTAAATTGAAAGGCACATTATGAATTATTGGCTATATCGACGAATTTACTGAAGAATTTATCAATATGGCTCAATCGATTGAAAGGCCCAATAGAACACTTGTTACATTTATCAGTCTTCTTAACCTCATCACACAGTGATCTGGCTTGGTTTTTTTTCGTTATAGGACGTTTTCTTCGGTGGGACGTATGGTGCTTACGCTCCAATATTATGCAAATTCAACCATTTGTGACTTATAGAAAAATAAACTAGAGAACTAACTTTCAATGCGGCGTATCCTTGGGATCATTTATAGTTATTCGATCAACTTGTTTCAAGCGGGTAATGCAAAAACTGCAAAATATTTAAATTGATGGAATGGCCACCACATCTCTACTCACATCTAAAATCCTGCGAAAAATCGTTTCAAGTCTACTAAAATATGTCATTCTGGGAAAGATGTATTTTTCGATTTTTTCCGCCGACGAGAATTTGCAATTTTTTTTTAAACAAAAACAAAATAAAATAAGGCCGTTTTTTGGTAATAGCTTAAAAACTATTGATGATAGAGAAAATAAAAAACAGGTTCTTGAAGAGGAGGACATTTTCCATGAAAAAGTTCCTACTCTCGGAATTCTATCTCAATTATTTATAATTTTAATTCAACGTTGAGAATAGGGCTACGCGTGGCGCAGGAGTACAGCACCTCCCGAGAGAGCAATTATGCACATAATTTTTTTTTTATAATATTAAATATGAATAAAAAAAATTATAGTATCATTTAAACACTTGAAATAATGGAATTAAGAAGTTTTTTTGGAACCATCGATTTTATTAAAAACCAAATTGTTCACAGAACGACTCCATATTTTTTTTGCTTCCTCTAGCACATTTTACATGTTTACTCGATAATATCATGCTATAAAATTGTTTAAAAGTTGAATATTATGTTAATTATAAATTTCTAAAGTTAACAAAATATGAGAAATCGAGTAAATATTGTTGACACATTATTATCAGTTTTATGTCAGACAAAAGCATTTTACAACGTTTAAAAAAATACGCTTTATGTCTATAAAATATTCATAAACAAATGGATAAATTGAATATTTTTTAAAAATTGTTTTTTTGCATTATAGGTTGTTAAGAGTTTATTATTATTACAAAAATCATCGAAGTTTGTTCAAAACTAATTGTTAAGTAAATAAACAATTGAAGAGCGTTATTTTGAAAAAGAACAAATCCACTTTGGTAAATTTTAGAGAAATCAAGATATTTCAATTAATTTGTACTACTTGACAATACTTGTTGGATTCGTTCCATTTGAAATATTACTGTAATTTTCAGAGAGGGATTTGTTTATTTTTGACCGAAAAACCATATTTTGAATAAATATGGATTCGTTGCGTATTGAAAAAAATACTGATTAAATGCTTAATCTAAACGGTATTCATAAAGTTTTGATGAAAATACTCATTGCATGTCGTAGCAATCATCGCAGGGTACCTAAATCCAATCCTAACTCAGAACATGGCAAATGTTGATTTGTTCACTTCTGAAATAACGCTCCTCAATTACATTATTAATAAAAAAAAAACTTATTAGGTAGAGAATGATCAATTACTAATTTTAAAGAAAAAATTCTCAATATATTATTTAAATTAAAAAAAAATTACCAATTGAAAAAAAAAAGTTTTTTTAATCATAATAAATTCTTGCAACCTTATGCAAAAAAACTGGGTATTTTTTTTAAAATGTTGTAAAATGCCTTTGTCAGTCATAAAACTGACACTAATGTGAAATATCAATGAAAAAATTATGACAATATTCACGCAATTTCTCATATTTTGTTAACTTTAGAAATTTATCATTAACAAAATAATCAATTTTTAAACAATTTTATAGCGTGATATTATTGAGTACACATGTAAAATGTGTCCCAGGAAGCAAAAAAATCATGGAGTCATTCTGTGAACAACTATTCGGGTTTAAATAAAATCGGCGCTTCCAAAAAAATTACTTGATTAACAATAGCCTCACATTATCAAAATTCAATGAAAACATTACTTTCCAACGAAATTACATTCTTCCAAGTGAATTTTTAAATTATTTTTCTTTTTAAATCTTGTGACGCTAACATATTGATAAAAAAGTGTCTTCATATTTTGAATACATTGTTAGTGTGGCATCCGCTGAACGAAGTTTTTTTTCGTTGAGGCGATTGAAAACTTGGCAGCGATCAACTATGCAACAGGAGCGGTTAGTTGGATTAGGTCTACTTCAAGTTATTCATAGAGATGTGCAAATAGATGTTTTAAATGTTATTGAAATGTTTGCAAATAAGAAACACGGGATACTGGATTTCATTTTGTGATATTTATTTTTATTTTAATGAAAGAAATCTTTGTTTTTGCACCTACTGTCGTTTGTACCTATAAGTAGAGGTATATAACTTTTTTATGTTATTACTATGTTATGTTTCTTATTTTTACATCACATTGTATTTTAATAATTATTCATCAATGTGTTATGTTATGTTTCTTATTTTTACATCACATTGTATTTTAATAATTATTCATCAAGTAGTTAAAGATTGATTTTGTTCAGGACAGATTTGAAGGTTGTCAAATATAATATCAGACAGATCCTTGTTTCGTATTCAAAATAATATTTAATAAATACATTTGGCTAAAACCAAATACAAAGAGATACAATTACCCCCAAGCAGAATTCCTAGATACGCCACTGCTTGGATTAATGAGATATTTTAATGAGAGAGCGAAGCAACTAGGAGGAAACTTACAATATTTGGATTTGAAAATACATCGATTTGACAGCGCCAGCGCAAAGGTAATATGATTTGGAATTTAAATAATATTTGAATTAGTGTATGTTTAGTTGCCTATACCACAATGAAGCATTAATAGGGAAATAGACCATTAATAGATTATGAATGGTCGATCTCGGTGTATGTTTGGCTGCATATATCACAATCATGCATTAATAGAGAAATTGAACGTTAATATAGGGGTCGTTAACGATCGATTTCGTGTGGATTAAACCGACTCGTTAATACGAGTTCGCCGGAAAAAGATCTAATTAGAATATCTTGAGGATGTTAAATTTGACCACTTTTGCCCAAAAGTAATCGATCAATTAACGAATATAAGAAAATTCCAGTATCTTCTTTCATAAAATTTTGTAGTTAAATATAATAAAGCTATTACTCATTCATCATAATAATTTAGAAATACCCAAGGTTTTGATTTGGTTGCAATGAAAGTACCAAAACCGATTTCACGAAGACTGTTTGATGAAAAGAAGGACCAGCTCTTCAAAGATCATTCGTTCCGCACCAGCCACCGAGTGTTTATCATCATCAAGGTTTTAATGTGGATCCGTTCAAGGAGGCGTATTTTATGATCAGCTTGATAATAGCCTTCGGTAACAATTTTCCCCGTTGGTTAATACCAATGCTCTTATATGCGTTCTCTATGTGCGGATTTCAAGTTAGTGGACGATCCGGGTCGTGGACTTTTATGTATAAAAAAATCGCTTACATCATGTCTACATTCTTTTTGTTTTGCAGGCCAATGTACCAAGTTCGTTCTTCAAATGAAAGATCTCCATTTGGTGGCTCTTCTGTACCTATCTAAGAAAGAGATATTCGTTTATTGTCCGAAGAAATGCAATCTCATTGACTAACATTTTCCTCAGAAATAACTTAGTCCACATGATACTGAATAAAACTGAAGCCACAAAAATATTAAATGTGAAGGAGTCAGACTATAACAATCTCCTGGAAATATATAAAATGAGATGAAAAATACAAAAGTAATACATAAAAAAACTTGAGAGGTGTCAAGGGACACCCGGATCGAACGAAGTTCCTTTCGATTAATTAGTGAAGGAATTGTAATAAATTTTTTGTTTTGTTTTTAAGTTATATTTTTTTTTTATTATTAACAAATATAATGTAATATAAACTTAATCAGTAGGCTCAATTTTAGTAATAATTGGCTTGTGGTAACTGAAGTAGGAAACATATGTTTGGGATTCTATTTTATTTAAATGTCTTGAAAAAACTGCATCGATGGTATTTTGTTGTTGATTCTGCTGGATTATTGTTTATTCTTGAATCAAATTCTTCCTCTAGAAACTGAAGCAATGGTTTTGATTTTTCATTACTGAAGTTGATGTTAAAATCACCGGCCAAAATGAGTGGAAGTTTATCTAAATTTTTGTTGTATCTGCTAAGCGTTCGAGATACATCTTTAGAATACTCTAGCAGTGCTCGATGAATGAACTCCTGAATATCTATTAATTTGTTATTTGGTGAGACATATATGACTGCCATGATTAAGGTAACGCCGTTTTCCATTACACACTCTGCTGCACATAAATCTGCAACACTTGTACGTCTTACGTGCAAGTCCTGAATATTGTTCAAAATGACCGACATATTTGGTGTTACAAGATTGGTCGTATCATTTGTGTTGTGATATATCGCAACTCCATCGCGACACCACACTGTTCAATGCGAAATAGAAAGACGAAACGAAAATAACTGGCTTGCTTTCTATGAGAGAGAGAGGGAGAGAGACAGACAGAGAAACACGCGCACGCCGTACGGCTTACAACTATAGCAGAAAGTGTCGTTACAACTTTTGGTCTTAATTTATTCCGTCAAGCCCCCTTTCGCAACGCGCGATAAGGAACTTCGTTCCAATAATAAAAAATGGTATTATATATACCTACACCTTTCATGTTTGTAACAGCAATTATAGGTGTACCAAGAAAAATAATTAACTGAAAAGATTGCATTGAGGACATGTTTCCTCACAAGCTATGAAAAAATGAGTTGGTTTCTGAATAATTTTTCTCCTTCCAGGTGTAACTTATCTCCCCAGGATTCAAATCCACATCTCAAACATGTTTTAGACTTGCACCACAGCGACCTGAAGGAATGTTTTCCTGGAGAATACGGCAAGAGATCACACAGGGTGTTGATAGCTGCATTGGCAATAGCTGTGATAGTGCTGTGTGGAATCATTTTCTATTTGCTCAAATATCCAATGAGTTGCCAAGCACAAATAAATCACATCGTTGGACCACAGTCGCCTTATAGACCTGCTTCAACCAGTGAACAAACCTGATTATTTTTCAACAGGTTTTAATTATTAGGTAGTGTTATTATTTCGACCTTATTTTTTTTTAAACATGAGAGTACTTTGAATATCCCAGGGATATTTTCGTACAATTAGGGGATATTTAATGGACCTGGTGTTCTGCCATGTTTGGTGGTCCCAGTGTTTCAACATATTATTCTGTTTTTATTCACTAAAGAAAAATCTTTAGATTAGGTATATTGAATAGTATTAGGCATTTTGTCGTATTTTCACCGAATATATTCTTTATTTAATGATCATAAAATAGCTGTAGTTACCGCTTTTTTCACTAGAAAAGGTTTCCAAGTACTGTTTTCAGTTTACCGGAATTTATAGAAGCATTGTCTAAAGATATATAGTCAGTCCATCTCTGCGTTAAAAGCACTGGATATAATTGCGAGAGCCCTCTATTAAACTTTCAGGGAAACTCTTCTACGCTTCTAAAAAAAAGACATTGAGGAAAAATGCAAAATACATATAAATCATGCTAAACTTGAATCATCTCACTCGGATATCTCATTTTTGAGGCACCAACAGACTAGTGCCATCTACTAATAGACCCCATCCTCATCCAATTATCGTTGACTGACTATATATCTTTAGACAATTATAAAAATACAGCACACTACAAAGATTCAGTTATTTAAAGGGAAACATCAATTGAATGGTAAAAAGAAAGATTTTTCTGGAAATATCTATCAGATGTGGTTCAATGTCCAGCGTGCTTTAGTCGGGGAAGTAGTTGATTTCTGTTAGATAAATAAAATTTACCGTGGTTTTTAAATTTTTTGAAAATTATTTCTATTCAATTGAGAATGTTTCCCTTTTCAACATGAAGACCCCCAAGAGGTTATCTTGAAAGATGGAAGATAGTGACTGAAGTTTATCTTGATTCCACATCTGATTTTCAAACAAATCAAGATTAATCCCAATTGTGTAATAATACACTTTTTACTAAACTACATTTATTTATTATCAACATTTACAACACAGTTTTTGATTTGTTGAAAATATGAACAGGATGTTCATAAAATCAGATGTGGAATCATCTGCGACTGAAAGATAAACTTTAGTCACTATCTTCCATCATCAAGATAACCTCTTGTGGGGTATTCATGTTGAAAAGGGAAACATTCTCAATTGAATATTGAATAGAAAGATTTTTCTGGGAATTGAAAAATCCACGATAAAAATGAAGTTATTTTTTGTGAATGTCTAACAGAAAACAACTACTTCCCCGGCTAAAGCCACGCTGGACATTGAACTACATCTGATAGATATTCTGAAAAAACCCTAACTCAAAAGAAAAAATCTTATAGTGAGGGAGAAGGTGAGTCCTAAGATGGTTTGGATGAATTACTTGATGAGTTAGGTTAGCTGCAATGACCTAATGGGGATAGACTCCGTTATTTACATTTTACATCGAGTCACAGACTGAGAACAATATTAACAGTTGTTCGTTTGTTGGAAAATGGTTGCCAGTTAATCGAAAGGAGGAAAAGCTGAGCTTCTGCTCAATTATCTGCTAATTAACAAGCTCGTCAATATCAAGACTAGACAGTGTGAGTCTTGAAAGTGTCAATTACAGACATTGGCATACAAAATTATAGAAATAGAAGTCAAGTACGGTAGGGTGCGACCAGTACTTTGTTGAGTGACCGACCGCCTGCCAGGGAAGACACGCGTTTAAAAAGCCCTGAATAACTGCAGTGTAGTAGCTTCTGCTCAATTATCTGCTAATTAACAAGCTCATCAATGTCAATATCAAGACAGTGTGAGTCTTGAAAGTGTCAATTACAGACATTGGCATACAAAATTATAGAAATAGAAGTCAAGTACAGTTGGGTGCGACCAGTACTGCCATGGAAGTTACGCGTTTAAAAAGCCCTGAATAACTGCAATGTAGTAGCATATTCACAGCTGCAGGCGTCATATCAATGAGCACGAGATGGCGATAGATATGCCGTCCTTCAGAGGGGACGTCAAGATGGCGGTCCCGAGTTCATAGATGTTGAGCTCGTTGAAGATCCCTACCTCTGGTTGGAAACGCCAGAGGATTCATCAAAATTTCCGATTGGGGGGAGTGTGCCCATCGGCGTCGGTGATTAGCCCTGGTAGCAGAAATAGGAATGCATTTTCATTCAGATAGTTATTTGATATTCAGATCCATTCACAAAAAATAACTTCATTTTTATCGTGGATTTTTCAATTCACAGAAAAATATTTCTATTCAATATTCAATTGAGAATGTCTCCCTTTTCAACAATTTTTAAATTATTAAACAGAACAGTTGAGTGTTTTTAATTTTTCTTTGAGTTTCTTTATTGATAATAAATTGGAGCAGATACCGTCTCGGCACTGATGCTGGTAACAGGTTCATTGCTGGCAGTTTAAATTTGCTTCCTTGCTATTTCTTATACCATAATTTATTGCTTCTGCTACCCAGAATTTTCCATATAGCCATCTGCATCCGCAGTTGAAAGCGACCCTGGTGTCGATAGAATCTGTGTATATTGGGTTAAAAAAATGATGTTCTTAATAAAAACGAGCATACCTGCAAAAATTTTCCAATGAATTAATTCCGTCGATATTCGTTCTCAGAAAACAAATTTTTATAATTACATAGTTACCGCTATAATTGTAAAAAATATTGAAATGTTTTTGGAAAGCTATCAGATTCCTACGGTATACTCCAAATAATCTCTAATTCAGCACAATAACCCCCACCAGTAAGTACTTGTCGTATGTTACTCTAAGAAAACGTTCGGAAATGAGTACAGTACGCCCATTTGTTGTGTTTCTCGCACACACCAGACAGCATAATTTAATTACGTTTTCGAATGCAACATTTTCTCTCTATGCCTTTTTACCCGTTGAAATAGGTAACTTCGCAGAATATAATTGAAACTTCTATATTCGAAATTACTCTGGATTATGATATCGTAGTTAGAGTGCTTTCAGACTATGCGCAACTCCGGAAATGTCAAATTCAAATATTTGAGCCAATCATAACATTTTCAATATTCACACCAACGAATTGTGATTGGCACTCCTCGTTCCACAAATCTCAAATAAGGCCCAGCCACGTGTGGCAGATTAGAACACTGGCTCATGTGAAGCAAAAAATTATAAATAATAAAATGCAGAAAAACAATTAAAATGGTGCGTGCCACTACATCACATTCTGATGAATTGAGCGCACTCTCAACTACCTACTCCCAAGGCAACGAAGATCGTCGCAGCAATTCTCTGTAAGCGATCTCGAGTATTTCGTCCTCTATTGGTACGCGCGCTGGAGCTTACTCCGTATTGCTCTCCCACCTGAAAACTGTCCTGAGAACAAGACCGCTCTACTCCATCTATCCTTGCTTTGCGAATTCCAAAGGATGAGATATTATTTATCTTGCTCTCCCGCTTTTTTAATGATTGTCAGACAGTATTTTAGGTGATTTTAGATGTTTACCGAACACATCGGTGTGGTGAGTGGGGCAAGACACACACGAGATTAAAGTATTTTATTTAAGTTCTAGACACTTGCCTGTCATTGTATGCAGTTCAGGTTACGACGCAAACTCGTCTTTTAAATTTTAATATAAATAACTCAAACTGCACCGACAAACGCTTATTTCAGTATATTTTGCTCTATATTATTTTGATTGTTTAAGTTAAGAAAATGTTTATAAAATTTGGTTGGAATAACATTGCAACTAATTAGTTTTAACGTTTTCAAATGTCCAAATAGTTTTTAAGCAGTACTTTATATAATTACTTATTTTCTAGATTTTGTGCTGCTGTGAAAAAAAACATATATTTTGATAAGTATCGAATTACCCCACTAAAATCAACATCCATCTCGTGTGTTTTCATTTTATCAAAATTTATCAATATGTATTTTCACATAAATTGAGTCTTTTAACAATTCTTTACTCCTTATGTTTTAAAATAATAAAGCCAGAGTCCAAGTAGTAGTTTGTTTATTCAAACACGTTTTCTTCAGTTCACAAATAGTAATTTATAAAAAGCTACCTACAGTACACATTTTTCTTAGTCAAAAATTGATAATTATCATTTTCAGCTGCCCTCATATATATATATATATATATATATATATAGTGTGTCCAATTAAGTCGGCACCATATGGAAAACTTTAATACTTATTTGTTTTAGGAAAAAAAATTAAATAATTAGATATACATTTTTGCATTTGTATAGTATACGAGGTTTGTCGAAAAATTTAAATTTTGCTCAAGAATAAAGTACCTTTATTTTTCACAATATCTTCTTTATTAAGAAAAGTTGATCATAAGTGAAAACTACGGTCAGATATCCAATATTATAAAAAAACGATCTTTAATAATATTTGGGTATAAATAAATTATAATTTAATTTTGCAAATCATAAAACATTTATTGTATTGATAAACATTTGATATTTCAGCGCATCCTAGATCAAAAGTCATACTAATACAGAGAAAAGTTAGTAAAAATAAAAAAATCTGTTTTTTCATGGTAGATGGATAATATTGGATATCTGACCATAGTTTTCAATTAGAATCAACTTTTCTTAATAAAGATTGTCGATATTGTAAAAAATAAAGGTACTTTACTCCTGAGCAAAATTTAAATTTTTCGACAAACCTCGTATACAAATGCAAAAACTGTATATCTGATTATTTCATTTTGGGTTTTAGGCCATGCAGAACTTTTTATCAAAAATAACTTTTTTTCATAAAACAAATAATAAAAAAGTTTTCCATATGGTGCTGACTTGATTGGACCCAGTTTATATATATACATATGTATATATATAGATATAAATATATAATATATATATATAGTAGTGAGGTTTTCTTGAATAGTGGTATGTTTCTCTTTTTGGTAGGAAGTTTTTGGGATTAGGATTCTTTTGGTCTACTACCATAATTTCAGTTTTATTTCTCCAAAAGAATCCAAATTCTAAGAACTTCCCACCAAAAAGATAAATATATATATATATATATATATATATATATATATATATATATATATATATATATATATATACCGGGTGACACAGGATATCGGGCCACCCCTGTAACTTCTGCATTCGTGAACAGATTTTTCTGGAATTTGGTACAGTTATATAAGCAACCATTTCGGATTTGATCACATTACAATCCAATATGGCGGACTTCCGGTTTTTCTGGAAATCCCAGCAACTTTGTTTTTTCAAATAGAACACCCTGTATATTTTTACATATTCAAGTTCAACCGGTCAAAACAAGTCCAAACCTTATGTCAAATGTCATTTTTTTGAAACAATTGAAATTAAAATTGTTTTTTTATTGTACCTTGTGATGAGATTTGGTCAAGGCTATTCACAATGAGTCGCACATAACAGAGAAACATAATTATTTCTGAAAAATTATTTTTTGTGTCATTTATTGATGAATCAATTCAGTCACATCACATTATGATCAAAAATTATTTTTTTTTAAATGAAACCCCTATGGGCCACCTACCTGTCTCTCTAGAACACTCATTAAGGAAAAAAATAACATATCATTTTTGTATTTCGGTGCAGTAACAAATTGTATACATTCAAAAATCTACAACTAGTTCATGAGTTTCCTTGCAGTTCGAATAATTTTTCAACTTAGTAAGCTGTGCAAAACAACATTTCTGAATCTTGTCAACTAATTGTGTTTTGCTGTCATCTTTCATCTTAACTCTCGAAAATTAGTTAACTTCCGAGAATTGGTTTAGTAGAAATGTAAAATCAAAATTATAGGTTCACAAGAAGTGAACAGGTTGATATGTTATTAATTTACGGAGAATGTCTTCAAAACAGTGTCGCCGCTTGTCAGTTATACGCTGAACACAGAAGACACCCACAAAGAACCTATTTCAAAAATGTGGAGAGAAGATTCCGAAAAGAACCCAACAATGGAGAAGATGATCGTAAGTGAGGAGGCAGAAATGAACGTTTTGCTTATGTTGATTTAGATCCAACCGCTTCGACGCGGGAATTGGAATACCAATGCAATGTAAGTTGAGAAAACGCTAGAAGAATTTAAAAAACCACCATTATCGTCGTGCTTATAAGTATAACTTACCCAATTAGTTGAATAGATTCAGAAATGTTGTTTTCCACAGCTTACTAAGTTGAACAATTATTCGAACTGCAAGGAAACTCATGAACTAGTTGTAGATTTTTTTATTTATACAATTTGTTACTGCACCGAAATACAAAAATGATATGTAATTTTTTTCCTTAATGTATGTTCTAGAGAGACAGGTAGGTGGCCCATAGTGGTTCCATTTGAAAAAAAAATATTTTTGATCAAAATGTGATGTGACTGAATTGATTAACCAGTAAGTGACACAAAAAATAATTTTTCAGAAAAAATTAAGTTTTTCTGTTATTTGCGACTCATTGTGAATAGCTTCGACCAAATCTCATTTATCCACGAGGTAAAATAAAAAAACTATTTTAATTTCAATTGTTTAAAAAAAATTACATTTGATATAAGGTTTGGACTTGTTTTGAACTGTTGAACTTGAATATGTAAAAAGATACAGGGTGTTCCATTTGAAAAAACAAAGTTACTGGCCTTTCCAGAAAAACGGGAAGTCCGCCATATTGGATTGTAATGTGATCAAATCTGAAATGGTCGCTTATATAACTGTACCAAATTTCAGAAAAATTCGTTCACGAATGCAGAAGTTACAGGGGTGGCCCAATATCCTCTGTCACCCGGTATATATATATATATATATATATATATATATATATATATATCTACTTGTATAAAAATTGCACAAATATTGAGTATTATTTGTCGTACAAACAATTGTGCGAAAATATTGAAAATGTAATAGCTGCAGCATTAAAAAAATTATATCTGTAGCTGAACATGGGGGACCGTCTTATAAAAAAATAAATAAAATATAAAAATTGAGCAGAAAATATACATATTCATAATACACATGTATAAATAGTACGAGTTTTTCAAACAATAAAAAAGTACATTATACTAAGTACATTCAGTTTTCACTTACAGGCTAGGTAAAAAACTACGAAACTTGAGTATTTATCAAAATAAGTGGATGTTTATCATAAATATAAGAATAACTGTCATGTCTTCTTTTTGAGAAAAATTCTTGTTCATTTTGAGATTCCGATATTGAAATTAAGCCATTCTTCAAAGGTGTAAAATTTCACATTTCATTTTCACTGAAGATAATATAGGATTGTAGGTTTAGATATAGTGGGTATTGGGGACTGGAAAAATAAAAATGGAAATAATAAGTATAGTACAAACATGGATTGTGAAACAATCAAAACAATATGGTAGTATTTTATCATTCTGAAGAGAATTTTACCCAACAGGTGTCTGAATTAGTAATTTCAACTGTTGTATGTTTTTAATGTTTTCTCTTCAGAATGATAAAATACTACCATATTGTTTTGATTGTTTCACAATCCATGTTTGTACTGTACTTATTATTTGCATGACACAACTCATAGAGCTTTGAAAAAGAAATTAAAGAATTTCGAAACGTCAGCAATAATGAAATAGTGTCTAATTTTTCCCCCAATACCCACTATATCTAAACCTACAATAAATTATAAGGGATACTAAATAGTAAATGGAATAATATAGGATGTTCTGTGGTGGGTATTTTTACAGATATTGTTAAATTAAAAAAAATCAACTCATAAAAATATATTCATGGAAATTATGTGGATACTTAATTATTAAGTAAAAAGATGATTAAAAATATTTTTGGCTCAATTAATAAATAATTGAAAAAAGGAAACTGGGTTTATAGTTTGAGATATATTTATCTTCAAATATCTTCCCTACCATACTTTCTATAAAGTCACTTAAAATGAAAATGTATGTAACAATTCCCAAGAATATATTACAGAATAATTTAATGCAAAATATACTAATAAGGGTGTACTTTCTAAAATTTTCTATTTACTTCAATTATGTATCTGGAGTAAAAATATTTTTTGTGCTGTCAATTCTCATAAATATTACAATTACACACCGATTGTGTGATAATATACATTTTGTCAAATTATTTGAGTTGATATTTTTCTCATCATTACACAGCGACTAAAATTTTCCTTTATCAAAATCTAGGCTACAATAAGTCAATGTTATATTTCATTACCTAGTTCAGATGAATACATCACATCTATTAAGTCAACCATCAAAGAAGAGCACTTAATTTTTACTACCTCATACATACTTTAAAAATCACACGAAGAATACTATACAGTGTACGTTTAAAAAGGTTTTTCAGATTAAAATCAGATCAGTCTGTCAAAGGACCTAGAAGTTTCCAAGGGTCATACAGATGTCTCAGAATTCAACCTCAATACAAACTTATTACTCTTAGGATCCACTACTTCTTCGGTTATATTAAAATGGGGCATTTTCTTAATATTGCACAACAGAGACACATCATTCTGTCTCAACTGGAATATAATTCCATCTTGAATAGGCCTCGTTAATAATTCTTCACAAATCAGAGCCCATGTCTGAACATCTTTCTTTTCTTTATCGTTTTGTAACACCGGGTCACTAATTAAGTACGGTTCTAAAAATGCTTTAGGAGTTAAATCGTTGCTCAAACAGTTGGCCAAATGTGTGAGAATACTTTCAACAGAGTGCCTCGGCTGTTGTCGGGTAACTCTCAGATATTTCTGCAGAGCCCTTGCCATAGATGGAAAAATAGCTTGTGCAGCCTCATGGGGATCCATAGGAATAGCAGACACTTGATCGTTGTGTAACCGCTTGATGTGAGTAAATGCTTCTTCTGCAGCCGTGATCAATCTGGCCCTGCGTTTTTTCACACGTCTCTCATACTCGTGCTCTTCGTAAAACCTCTCATTATGGCTAGAATCTCGTCTTCTCGCATGAGCTGCTAGCATCGCTCGAGACTGAGACTGCTGTATCTGAGAGCTATTCATACCGTCAACCTCGTAAAACTTGAAACTGGAAGAGGTTTTGCGAGACTTTGACACAGGAATGCGTTCAAGATAGGGATTGTATATGGGAAATTCTGTGTAGTATTTTTCCAAGACCCACACGGCAGCTCTTTGAATGCTTAATTGACCAATTCCGTAGGCATTACTTGCCCCATCGGGGCTTCGTACTATTTTGATGTAATACATCGGCTGTAAGTGCCTTATTTCTACCAAGACTACAGCTAAATAGTGAATAAATAGTAAAGTATCAGTCAGACTTGAAGCGTAAGCCACCAGAGCTTTGTAATCCACTGTTTCTTCTGGCGTTATGGCTGCACGAGCAGTTTCTGTGACCTGCACAATATAAAAGAGCCAATAGGCAAAACTACATACCAATACGAGAGCGAGGATTCCTGTTCTGAACAGGAAGAATCTAGGTAATGTTGCCTGCGGTTTTCTCAAAAACACCGCCCAAGCTCCTATAGCTAATATTACCAATTTGAAAGCTAGAGACACTAATTGACCCTTACATTCTGCACCACAAGCAAGTAATTTCGCACTATCTGCTAAACCTAATTTGGAAGATAGTGCTGGAAAAAATCCCAATTTCGGCAACACCACCATTGCCACTGGACTCAAAAAAGCAATGATGGACAAAATGTAGGTTAAGGTGGTTCCCATATATCGCTGACACATAAAACTTAGGCCTGTGTCAGGTTCGCCGGGCCAATTACTCACATCTTCTGTAGATTCAGATTGCTCTGAGGTGTTCCCTGTAATGGCAGTGGTATTTTCTCCCCAATTATCATCTTGAGGCAGGATTTGGACTTCTATAATTTCTTGACCATCTCTGTTATCGGGGGTGAGGGTGACTGCTGTCTGGAATGGTGCCATGTCTTCGTTTTTTCGAGACTTACTACTCCTGAAAGGTATATGTTAATTGAAGGCTTGGTAAAAATGCAGTTTAGGGAGAATTCGCGTATCACCAAAATGTTTGGTTAATGTGAGAATTCATTTCTCTAAAAGCTTGAAAATAAAAAATAAAATCTTGGCGCCCATATATTGTGAAGAAATTATTCAATTTTGAAATATCCCCTCTTGATTGATGTGCCTGTGGAAGAAGAAACAGCCAACATGGAATTTCAATTAGTTGGCGTAGGTGTTGTCTGTTGGTCGACGTCTGTGAGTGTGTACTTGCATCTAGCGACTGATTGTCACTATTGTGCTTCAATAAGAAAAGAGTAAAGTCACGGCTAACGAAGTGTCCGCACGCAGAGCTTTACTTCGTAAGGTTGGTTGGTTTGCATTCAACTTCGATAGCAAGGTAAGCCAAGTTAGGTTAGGTTGTGTTCCCATCAATCAATCAGTTACTTTATTTTTAAAATAAAATTATTTCACATTGACAAAGTCTTGAAGTTAAAATTACATTAGTGTAAAAAATAATATAACAATTAAGAACGAGTACAATATAAATAAATAAGGACATCAGTTATAAAAAGTTTATCACAGACAAAACTCAAGAGAATTGGGAAATTTATAAATAAAATAGAAATACAGCAGTGAAAATTATGAGAGAAGAAAAACGTAAATATTTTGATAACAAAATTTTGGAAAATAAAGGAAACTTTGTTAAAATGTGGGAAAACTTAAAACTCTGTCTCCCAAAGAAATTAATAGATAATACCTTAGCGGAACTTAAAATAGATGATGATATCACAAAAGATATATATGCAATTCCAAATTTACTAAATAATTACTATCTAGAAAGTATACAACAGCTCAATAGTGAAATAGACAATACAGGCCCTGATTTTCCAATGTTACGAAGATATCGTGAACGTGTTTTAGATGGCTTCAAATTAATTGACTATGAAAAACTCAAAACTATTATTTTCTCTTTGCCTAATAAAAGTAGTCCAGATGATGTAAATATACATTTTCTGAAGAATTGTTTGTTGTTTATCTCGAGAACCGAAGACAAAAACTTGAATTGAACAATATTCTATCTGATGAAATCATAAACGAACAAGGTGTTCCACAGGGTAATGTACTTGGTCCCCTATTATTTTTAATATACATTGACGATGTGGTTAATAATGTTGGAATATGCTCAATTCATTTATTTGCTGATGACACACTGATTCACTTTTCAAATTCAGAATATACGACGGTAGTGAATATAATCAACGAAACACTAGAAAACATATTCAGATGGTGCTGTGCCAACAAATTGAAGGTAAATGCAAAAAAAACACAAATTCATGTTGATAGGTAACGACAAGGGATATAATAAGTTCAAAGAAAATATGTGTGAAATAAAAATCAACAATAGTTCAATTAAACTCGTGGATACTTACAAATATTTAGGAGTAATTATTGATAGAGATTTGAAATTCAAAGAACATGCAAAATATATGGTCAAAAACTATTATTTACAATACAATAATTCTTAATCACTTCAACTACTGCTCTACCATACTATTTTTACTACAACGAAATGAAACGATTACAGAAATTGCAAAATCGAGCAAATAGAATAATATTATCCTGCTCTAAACAACACCCATAAATAAAATGTTGAATACGCTTGACTGGTTACCAGTAGAAAAAATGTTACTATATCAAACACTGATCTTCATCTTTAAAATAAGAACAGGTAGTGCTCCACCATATCTGAGGGAAAAAATATATTTCGTATCAAAACATCACAATTACAACACCCGAAATAGAAATAATTTATTCATTCCAAATGTGAAAACGAAAAAATCGCAAAATTCAGTTTTTTTTCAGAGGACTAAATAAGTTCAATGAACTTTCTGAGGACATAAAAAATTCACCCTCTCTTGCTGTATTTAAAATTAAATTGAAGAGACTTCTGTTGAGTGAGTGCAAACCTCGATGATGATACCTATTAATAACTTTTATTTATGTGTGTATATGTATGTATATATAGTGTTGTGCTAATTACTATCTGTTTGTTATCAATGTATTTCTATGTAACTATATTTTTATTCTACTTATTTTATTTATTGACTGTACTTATAGGTATATTAGTCTTGGGCTAAATAAAGGATTCATATATACATACATATATTAAATCGCTAAGAAACAAATAAAAAATAGTAGAAAGTACACTAGGTAAAGGGATTATGAGATCCATAGTAATTACAATTTCCAGTATCTCTACAAAGTATTTTTCAATGCAATTCTCAATAAGTATTGTTTTAACTATCTTTCTAAAAATATTCAGTGGGAGTATCCCTTATGGTTATAAAGTTTTTTCCCCGTGTAGAATATCCAGTTGAGAGTAGTGTTGAGGAGGGAATATATTCTGTATGTCTTGTGTTATGGTGTTGTTGGTTGAAATTTAACTTATGTTTATGGATAAGAGAGACCTTCTCAAGAATGAAAAGGCTTGGCAATGTTAAGACTCCTTTTGGAACAAATAGCTTTTCATGTTGTTGTCCTTGTTAATTTACATATATACCTTATTGCCCTTTTTGGAGAATAAAAGCTGAGTTGAAGTTTCTTTGGTTGCATGTTGTATGTCTTGTGTTATGGTGTTGTTGGTTGAAATTTAACTTATGTTTATGGATAAGAGAGACCGTCTCAAGAATGAAAAGGCTTGGCACTGTTAGAATCCTTTTTGAACAAATTAGAGGTTTTCATGTTGTTGTCCTTGTTAATTTACATATATACCTTATTGCCCTTTTTTGGAGAATAAAAGCTGAGTTGAAGTTTCTTTGGTTGCATGTTCCCCAGAAGGGAAGAGTATATCTTAGGTAGGATTCACAAAGTGAGTAATAAACATCGTATGCTAATTTCGTACCCAGTTCATTAGATGCTATTCTTACAGCAAAATACCCAGATGCAATTTTTTTACAAAAGCCTCATGACATGTTCGTCAAACTTAAGTTGATGGTCTATGTGCAGTCCTAGGAATTTAGAATATGATTTGTTTTCTATAATATTGTGATGTAGTTTGACGTTGTATAGCTCACATTTGAAGTTTATCAATGATGTTTTTGACGCATTTAGTGATATGTAGTTTGCATTACACCAGTCATGAATTTGTGATAGATCGCGATTTATGAATTACTCTACTTCCTTTGGGTCTTTGCTGGTCCATCATAGAGTGGTGTCATCTGCGAATATTGTAATGTTACAGTTTACTTTTAAATGGGCTAAATCATTTATATATAGTACGAACAGTAGTTCCCAGTACAGACTCCTGAGGTACTCTGGATGGTAGTGGAGATCTCTCGGAAGTCCTATCAGAGTTTCTAACCATTTGTTCTCGATTTGAGAAGTAGGATTTATCCAAAAATGCGATATACCTCAAAATCCGTAATGCTCAAATTTCCTCAGAAGTAGTTCGTGGTTGAAGGAATCAAATACTTTTGAGAGATCACAGATTACTGCTGCTGATACCTCACCTTTATTTATTGATGCATAGATAGATTCAAGTAAGTTCAACATTGCATCGGCTGTATTCTTCTTGGGTTGGAACCCGAACTGTTTTTCAGAGTTTATATTATATTTATTTAGAAATGCCATTATCCTTTTTTTAACCAGTTTTTCTACAATTTTAGACAGATTGGGAATGAGTGAGATCGGTCTGTAGTTTCCTGGATCATCTTCAGTTTCTCCTTTAAATACTGGTACTACAATGGAAGTCTTCAGACAGGTCTGGAAAATTCCTGATTCAAATGACCAGTTTAAAATTTTCACTAATTTTGGGAGATTTTTGAATATCTCTATTGAGAGGCCATCTATTCCAGTGGCGTGTTTATTCTTCATTTCTTGAATTGTACCTTTCAATTCATAGATGTCTGTGGGTTGGAGGAAAAACATATCAGAATTGCTTGGTTCGGGTAGAAATTTGGAAGGGTTAGTTTGGGATTTGCATTTGAGAGATAGGTTCTGACCTACAGTACAATTGGTTGAGATCGTCAGAATTAATGCTCATGTCTATACCATCTTCTTTTCTCTCAACTCATTCATTATGGCCCAGGATTCCTTGGTCTCTTATTAGTAGATTCGGTCATTCTCTTATTGAAGAATTTCTTTCTTCAGTTTGTCTAATAACCTTTCTATAAATGCTTCTATATTTATTGAAACAATTATTGAAATATACATTTGTGGTAAATTTGCGGATGTAGTGTAATGATCGTAGGTTTTTCTCTGAAATTTGGATACCATTTGAGATCCATGGTTTCCAATTTTTTTATTTTATCCTTTTTAAGGGAAATGTAGTTTTAAAATTCGCTAATATAAGTGTTTGGAACTGATGAAATGGATCAGTGTAGGAAATGGAATTTTTGTGTCTTTGCAATATTGAGAACACCTACCATAGTTATGCATTGAGTATATTTTGCCTAGTTTACATCGTGATCTGATAATTCCGAGTTCTCAACTGTGCAAAATATTTGGTCTTCAGTAAAGTTTGAAGTAAAGTAAAGTGATTGTGTGGAATGAATTCTTTAACGTAAGATATTGACCGGGTTTGTTTTTCTGCAGACCAGATGGAAGCAAGCCGAAGGCGTGTCTGCATCTGGTCTTCAAAAACATCCACGCCGAAGGTGTGTCTTGGGCTGTAGAATAGAGATTATGGGTTCAACAAAATGTAGCTACAGTTGCATTTGACTATTGAACTTCAAGTTAAGGCAATCAACATCGTACATATAAAAATGACTATGCTTTTGGTGGGAAAAAGTATGAATCGTGCTATGTATTAAATTCTGGAGAAAAGTGGATATTTTAGAAAACAGCAGTTTCTACAAAAAAGTACTAAAAACGTGAGTAAGGGTATGTGTGTGAGATGTTTTTGTTAAAAGATGAATGGTAAGTGTTTTTGTGACCGAAAAGAGCTGTGAAAAATAAGGTCTTTTGTATCTCGAAAAGTATTTGAGAATGCCACGTTTTGACTTCGGATTTGTGTTCTGAAGGCGAAAATATGATAGTTTCATCAAACGGCATGTCCCAAATCGTGTGAGTCTGATTACTGGATATTTACCATCATTAAAATAAAGGATTTAAAAAAATAACTTTTTCATATGACTGTCCACCGGTTTTTTTCGGGTTAGGCTTGTTTATTTACAAAAAAAAGCATTTTTGGTATCTGTGGATTCTCCCAAAACTGCATTTTTTCCAAATGATTACTCACCTTGTGCTACGATGCGAGTGATGTCTGTAGTTGTTTCTATCTCGGTGACTCCTTGACCTCCTCGATTTCGAACTATTTTCCGATTTCACCGATTCAGTTTCCATGTCTCTTGCAGTTTCATTGCCCATGTATCGTCTTGAAATCGAGTCGGTGCAATTCTCATGAGGTATCATAAATCAGTCAATATATTATCTTGTCCATAACTGTTGAGGTTCATCGACTTGTTATTATACATAGTTGTTCTTTTGCATGAAAAGTCATCGCTAATATGAATGTTTGTTTTCACAATGATGAATGAACATGACCAATATTGAAAGAGTCCATGATGTTTACAAATTTCTGTAAGATGTAAGGCAGTGATGACTACAAAAAAGACGCCAACATTTATAATGGTTTGCTAGTGCAATTATTAGAAAACAATCAAACATCAAACAACCTTCACATTTTTGACGTTGACGACATTCTCCTGTCTAAATGACATTGACATGACAGCCATCAATCTTCGAAAGTATTTTTTCATGATGAACCAGGTTCAAAGCAGTACGAAACCAAACATTTTCTTGTCGAACCAGTGACAGTGACGTCATCATTGTATGATATATAACAAAGTTAGAGGAAGTTATTGCAACCAACCCACAGTATAAGATTCTTTGAACCAGGAACATATAACACATGTGAAAATGCTCACAAGATATATTTCAATAAGAATGATTTTTTATTCTCATGACAGATCGATAAAGACTGTAGATGACCGCAAGTCGAAAGCGCTTTGATTAAATTATACAAATTTTACACAAAATACAGAATTTTCCTGAGTGATTATATGAATGCCGTTTAAAGCGCCTAGTTTTATAACATGGCGGTGCTGGATAAACATGCTCTGGTTTGTTCTTGAACATCGTATCTCGAGGCTGATCAATATGCCAAGAGTCAACTATCCACGAACATACATCTATTAAGTGAATGTTCATATGATGTTCATTTGAAACCAAAAATTTGCTTGAAACTATCCTTAGACATATAACGTGAGAGCAATATGCTTTTTTCACCAACATATTCGGTTTGTTGAATCTTGATGAGATAAAAATATAATAAAAACACTCGCTACTTTTCATTGATATCACTCAATGAAATAAAGCCGCTTTTCTAGTTACCGTTTTCTGGGTTTTGTGATATTTCACAATCTGTAAAATGACAACTGTATTATTATGTAGAAGAAAAATGATTCAATCTGAATTCGTTTGGAAAGATTGGAAGAAAATACAGAAGTATAATTTAATTATACCAGATTAGTGATATATCCAATGAACACACTAAGTTGTGTACCCATTTAATGATTAACTGTACTTCCACCGTGCAAAAATGACAAGCGAAAGATATATCCTCCACAATTATTTGAAGATTACAATACCTAGAGATACGAAAATAATATACAATTTTCCGAAAAACCATCGAATATCAATTTAATTGCACTTTTAATTACTGTCATTAGAGTAATTTCACAACTTTATGACTTCGCGCACTAACTACGCGTTGCCTTTAAAACAAGGAAAGACATATTAACCGACTTCACTTCCATTACATTGGTCTTATGGTTGGTTAATGAATATAGGCTTAAATAATATTATAACAATAAAAACATAAAAAATTAATATACTAGGACTGGACATAAATAAATGATGTTATAGAATACAGATAATAGATGGCGCCGTATTTGCGGCACATCAGATACTTCCAACTTTGTGTGCTCTACACTGCACCACACTTCTTTGCTTTGCAATTGAAAGAATTAAATAGCTTCAAAACAGATGCTACCAGACAAAACCACGGCGCAATGACATGAGGTGTAGAGCTCGTCCAATATTGAAACGGCCACTTTGGCCTTCCCCTACCTATATAACAACCAATTCTTCCCGAAGATGCCCGAACTGTGGCTATCAATAGAAATTCCATGTGCGTACCAAATTATTTGGTATGGGCGATACACGAGACGTAGAGAACTTACACTCCTATAACTTAAGAATGGAAAAAAGAGTTTTCGACAAATCTGCCAGAGCACATTTTGGCAAGATAACAAGTAAACTATTGCAAAGTTTAATAAATAACTGCACTACCTATTCATTATTCAAACAAACCTAACCTTCCAAACGCTGTATGCCAAGACACTGGCGAAGACTCGCCATAGCATAAGCCATAGAGAAACTAAAAATAAAGAGAGTTGTCAAACCTGCAGTAAAAGTTGGCACCACGTTTAGACAGTGGCGACATATCTCGCAACTGGCCGAACTAAATACAGTTGGTAGAACCGAATGAGATAAGGCGGGTTTTTCAAATGTGTTACTTTTATATGATTGATATGGTATATATTTTATAAGTGATCGATTTGCCATTTTTCTATTCCATATGAATGGTTGTATCATATAAAATACAGGAATGGCAAATCGATCACTAATAAAATATATACAGTAATCGATTCGTAGAATCTGTTAGTTCGTTCGTGGTTAAAATAAAATTTCAAAGTAAATCTTTATTTCATGATATCAAGAACAAAATCAAAGATCTTATAAAACAAGAATAATAAGTTGAACACTATAAAAACACATTTTATTGTATCTAGGACAAGGTACAACTACAGACAAAACAATAAAAAAAAAAATATTTTCAGTCTTATCATCAAATCAACCAAAATAAAAACAAATTACATTTACAACAAACCTTCAATAATTTTGTTCATTTATTAGCACAAAGGAGAACGAGTAGGTATACTTAACAAATACTCCAGTTTGATGATACTCTTCGTACTTCCTCAAATGGTGATAGAAAATGGAAACTGATGGACGGAAATAAGTATCAGTTTGTGAAAAAATTTCTGCAACTGATGGATGGAAATAAGTATCAGTTTGTGAAAAGCAGCTTATATTTTTACCTTGTGAAACAATATTTCGAGGAATTTCAGCGTCAACTCGAATAACAAAACATTCCATTTTCGACGTTGGGTTCATAATTCAAGTCCATTAGTATAATTTCTATAATTAATTTTTCGATGACAATTAACAGTAGAATTATTCTGGAATTATTACGTGGTTTGTCATCTTCTGACAAATGTCGAAATTGGAAAATTATCATGTCAGTCGTCTGTTGATTGCGGGCAGCGCCTCTATGCGCGACTGGCCGTACCAAAAACTTGGTGGTCAAGATCGCCAATGTTTCAAACAGTCTCTTTATTTTTAATTTGTCTATGGCATAAGCTGCCACAGCAAATCGTGTCCACTCGTGTTTTCCCCCTCTCTACCTACCAAACGGTCCTTTCAATATTGGACGTGCCGACCAACAAAAGTAGTTAAGGTTATGGGCACTGATGGCTGGTCAGGTTGACGAGAGTTTCATCGATATCTGAAGCCAAGCATCGTCGGGCGTGGTTAGAACTTGAATGGGTGACCACCGGACAAGGAAGTTCCACGTTAAATATCGGGCTTGTTTTGGTTCGCAGTTCTAGCGATTCTGAACCGTTCAAAACAGTCGCACACTCGTATATTCAGAGTGGGCTCGCACGAAGTTTTCCATGCCACGACTGTCTTACTGCTTTGAACCGATTCAGAACCATTCTGACTGCGAACCAAAACAAACCTATCCTAACAACTGTAGCGTAATAGCATATTCGCAGCTGCAGGCGTCTTATCAATGAGCACGAGATAACACGATAGAATAGATATGCCGTCCTTCGGAGGGGACGTTAAGATGTCGGTCCCGAGTTCATGGATGTTGAGCTCGTTAAAGAACCCTACCTCTGAAACAACAGAGGATTCGGCAAAATTTCCGGTTGGGAGGAGTGGTGCTCACCGGCGTCGGTGTTTTTAGCCTTGGTAGCAGAAATGGGCCGACGTTAAATAAAGAATAAGGAAAAAAAAATAGTTAAGGTTGAAAAAATAAAATTCTTCATTCAGTTATGAATTATTTGCAGTGTTAAATTTTCTGATTCATTTTGAGATTTCATGGAGTTAGCAATTCTGGCTTCTAGCAAGACTGAGGTTTTGCCGTAATCACAGCTATTGATCTCCAAATCACAAATTGTCCTGCCCTTCATTCCGTCATATTTTCTCGATATAATGTTTCCACACTATCACAGTAGGTCAACCCGATTATGTTAAATTTTTTTAATACTTATCTATGTGCATCTGGAATTTTTTTAAATGATTCCATTAGAAAATATGGCTCTATAACGTAAACATATTTCTCTAGAATGGCCAATTTACCATAACTGATTGAAAGTAGGTTACAAAGTGGAAAATAATAGGATTTTATTTTTTCTTTGTATCTGTTCGGTCCTCTAAAATTACATTTTGCGGAAAAAATTTCTAAAAATCTCAAAGTTTATTTGAAATTTTCAAGTGTATCTCAATTCAAACTCGATTTGACCTTCACTTTGAATAACTTCCCCCAAACACTTGCGCCAAATATGGTTGTTTTAAGAATATTGATGTACCATACTATTTCTTACAACCCAAACATAAATTCAATCTCACTTTTAATATGATGTTTAGTAAAAACTGAAAATACTAAGATAATAAAAATATTAGTACAACATATAAAGGAAGATACATGAAATTATAGTTAACAGTTCAAAGCGACTAGCGGTAAAAGTTCAAACTGTGTGAAGTAACGATGCATACGTCCATCAGAGGCGCTAGGAGTACGTTTTTGAATGTGATGAAAAAATTGGCGTTTTCAATTTCGAATTATGAAAAACATCAAACATTTTTTCAATTTCTTAGTATGTTGCTGAGCTTTCTAGATGGTAATATTTCTTTGTAAATAAAAATATTTCAGAAAAGTAGCACACGCGTGTTTCCTATTCATTGAATTGAAATTATCACTATATTTTGTTTTTTATTGTTGGCTACCGAAGTTGTGAAATGGTAAAAGCACCAATTTAAAAAAATATTCTGTATCATAACATAATTGTTTAATTTATAGAAATACACTTCTGCGAACACAGTACCTATCTTATGTCCAGTGGAGCACACATCATTAAGCCCCTTGATGTTTTAAATCGGGTCCACATTGATAAAAAAAATATTTGCGGGAAATATTTCGCTTTCTACTCCTCCATTATCTTAAAAATCAAATATGAAAAAACTCTAGATGTGGAAATAACAAATGGTTAATTCATTCGGGAAGAAAAGCCTTTTACATTTCATTACCAAGGAAATGAAAGATGGTATTACAGTTCCTAAAATCAGGCACTGAAATACCCTATTTAGCCCAGGCAGTACAAAAAATATTTGATTGCATTTAAACAACCTACTTACAATGTTTTCATTTTTTCAAGGAATTTGACAACTCCGTTTCTAAGATGAGCATGAGAACAGTTAAAACCAGAGTATCTGTAAGCAACGGTACATTCAAATCCTAATGTTTTTATATGGTGTACCTTGGAAAAAATTCGGCCAAAAACTTCTTAACGACAGCTTTTGACTTTTGATAAATTCCTTACTCCAGAAAAAACCCATGAACAAGAATTACATTTTGAATAGAACATATGATTTTATTCGAAACAAAATAAAAAATTGGAAAAAAGCACATGTTGAAATTATATAGAACAAATGCAGAAGCAGGAAACACCTTGAAAATGATCAATCGATTTGAAAAATATCAGCAATTTCCATTTTACTTCCAGTGTATTCAGAGATATGACAAATGACAGAAAAATTAAACTATTTCATTAAATTTCAACTCTGCATTTGAACAATTCAATCGAACAACACCAAATTTGGAGGTAAAATACAGTACCTATGAATTGATAATTTTCATTACAAATAGACAACTTTATAATTCGAAAGGGTATTTCCTATTGTGTGCTATGAAGATAGAGAAACTAAATATTAGTAGAGATAATATAACAAAAGTAATCAGCGTGAAAGCAAGTCTCATTGTTAGGAAACTAACACATTTCCTCTAGCTTCAGTGGGAACTACGGGTTGTTCATCTTGTTTTGGATTATCTAACCCTCGGAATCTGATATTGTGTTTCTCTCTATATTCATTTAATTCCTGTCCTTTTTTGCTAATTTGTTCTTGAAGTTTTTCAATGAATTCTTTCAATTTTTCTTGGTTTGTTATCAACACTGGTAGCACATCTTTCACTTTTCTCTCCGTCAATATACCTCCTATTAACCTGAAGCATTTTCTGTCTTCGTTGACGTTTTTCAATGTTTCAATGACCATTCTGAAAAATATAGGTTATGAGTTAGTTGTGCGAAGCAAAAATAGAACTTGTGACACACATGTAAGATTCAGTGAATTATTTTCAACCATTTCCACTGAATGAACTTATGTTCAAAGGTAAATTCCCAATGAAACAGGATTGTAAGCAGAAAGTACTCACTTGTGTTCATTCAAATCCAATTCGAATTCAGATAATTTACCAGAAAGAGCTCTTTGTTCCGCTCTTAAGCTATTAAATCCATTCAATATTTCTTCGGGGGTATTAGTCTTGTCAGACTTTTTCTTTGTATTTGCCATTTTATTCGATTATTTCTAAACTTCAAAAATTTTCTTATTCCTTGTGACTGTGACCAAAGTTGGAGAAGTTAACCTAGCAAATAGCAAAGCAAAGGAGATGCGAGAGTGTCGAAGCGAGACAAACGGGAAACTTCTGGACAACAATGTTGCCAACGAGAATATCTAATTCAGTGTCACCAACAGGTTCTATTGTTCCAATAAAGTTACTAGATCCAAGTACTAGAACCAGGTACGGGAGGGAAGTGGGGGCGGGATACCAAGGAAAGTGGAATATAGTGGAATATTCTACACATACCATTGTTCTACTTTGAAGCTCCAATCATAGATCATAGATGTTGCCCTAACAGAACAGCAAAATAAAGTGGATCGTGACTCGTGACTACCCAAAATGAAGGTTCAATAAATATTTGAAATCCGATTTTACCGACAAAATTCAAAGGTTCCATTGTGATTATTTTATTCAAAAATCGGCTTTTGAGATTTCAATATAATCTTGTAACTTTTGGCATTATTTTAATGAAATTGAGGTTGAAAACAAACCCATTGGTATGTATGTGAGGGTAGAGCATAGATATCATAATATATATACTTACTCTATATATATAATATGATTTCTATGGGGTAGAGGTAAGGAGGACACTCTCATATGGTTGTTCAACTCAAAAAGTATCAGAAAGTGCCCAGAATGGCGCTAGTGTACTATAGGATGTGGTCTGAATTTCGTTGTTTTCTCAGATCAATAAATAAACTTATTGATCTGAGGTTGTTTTAGATAAAATGAATTCAGCTGATTGGGACTAATAATTTAAAAATACTTGTATATTCAAGAGTAGTTGATTCAAGTAGTATAGATTGAAAGAGCATCTCCCACAACTTTCGCCGCTTTCTTTTAAAACGGTATTCTGGTAGAGTAATGCCATATCAATTCAATACTTTTTAAGGACACTTTTTGTAACACAGAGATAGTTCTCCTCACCTCTACCCTCCATAAGTATTTCGTTTTCTGCAGATAATGATGAATTCAAAGAGCGGAGTAAATTAATATATGAAATAAGGAGCTGCCAATCAAAATTTGTGATTTTATGTTGGCATTAACTCAAACTTCAATATCAATGGTGTGTACTTGAAAAATTGCTCCCTCTCATTGTTTTTGGCAAATAACAAATATCAAAAACATTTAGCCTTTTTCTATTTTTATTCAAAGGTCCCATTTTAAATCGACGGTGCTTCGTTTCAATGGGTAAAAAATAAGCCCCTGTTGACGACACCTGAGGTGCATCCACAATAGGCCGTTGGTAGTCGGTCATTGGCAGTCGGTAATTGGTCGTTGCCAGTCAGCTGCTTAGGAAGACCCATCCATAATCGGTCATCGATTAACATTTTGGCCTGTTTCTCGAAATTTGGTAGGTTTATTTTAACCATCCATATTGAGATTTCAGACCATACACACTATCGAAGAATCAAAATGTTATCATTGTCTAAAATGAATAAATTTGACATTTTTGGACTTCAATCTCTCTTATTGGTCGTTTAACAAAATAAAATTAAAACTAACTCTCCTATATCATTGCTTTGGCATCAAGACACCACGTTTCTTCTTTAAATTAATTATTACACACGCTTTATCAGCTGCACATGTATTAAGAACCGATGGCAACACAATAATTTCATAGCTATGACCTGATATTCTCACCAAGATTGTCAGAAAAAAAATTGTCTAATTCACATTACCAAGATTTGGTGGAATCACTGGTAAAAATGCCTAATTTACATTTCAAAGATTTGGTGAGTTCACTAGTATTCTCAGTACATTCACCAAAAGTTATGTACAAAAGACCTCATAGGTTGAGGTACGGTAATTGTGTTGTTTATTCTCTTATTCAATCTTTTTCTTACAAAATATGACGACTTTACTCCCTAAAGATGTTCCTGGGGCAGTTCTTCAGGATGGAGTATCCTTGGAAGAGATGGATTGAGTGTACAAAGAGAGTAAACGTTATCTGAGTAGGAGAGTCAATAGTGGGAATACCCCATAAGACTATGGTGACACTAATAGAAAGAGATGAAAGATCATTTGTGAGTAATAGTGACGTGTCATGACATGTCATGGCCACCATTCTCTCTGGACAGTGGCGAACAAGCGTACTCTGCACTCTGGTATCTGAAAGTTACAGGCTCCTGCATGTATATTGGACCACTCTGTATGTTACGTGGGCCACCTGTACTCATGTCCATGTACGTCACTATGACGGGTTAATTCTACAAGATTCTAATTGGCTAGAGCTTATTAGTACCTCCTATTCAGATAACGTTTACTCTGTTTAGTGTAGGGGTTTCAAAAGTTTTCCAATTTATTTTTAGACAGAGAACGAGGATTTCACAAAAACTGGGTTTTCATTGTTTTGCGCTACCAACTGTTCACATTTAGACACAAAATCTCTATAAATGACACATTTGATATAAATAAGAAATATATAAGCCTTAGATCATATATGCTACGCTGGATACGATACTCAACGTGAAGTGAACAGAAGTTAGCCAACAAATCCAATAGGCGCACATGTTGCCAACTTCAAAAAAACCTTCAAAAACTTCTGCCCATCCCCACCCCCAATTGTAATAATTACATTAGGGTTGTGTAGAGAATCACAAACTGATTATGCTGGATCATTTATTTTTAGTCCCAAAGTGTTTATATTTTTTAGCTATTTTATTAGGGAATTTTCTCTGTACCTCGATTGTTGGAGCCTGTCACAATCAGATTCGGGCTTTCGTGCATTATCGACTGTTATCTGCTTAGATCATATATGCTACGCTAGGTACGGCACCTAGGTTATTGTTTTGGTAGGTCCGGGGGGAATCAGCGTACTCAAGCTATTGACAGTTACACGCATACACGCAGTTCTGGCTATTAGAGCTCGTCCAGTATTGAAACGACCACATTGGCCTTCCCCTACCTAAGAACCAATTTTTCTCGAAAATGTCCGAACCATTGTACCTGTGGCTATTAATAGAAATTCCATAGGCGTACCAAATCATTTGGTATAGGCGAAACACGAGACGTAGTTTTTGGCAGACGAGTTTTCTGATTAAGGTCCGATTCGATTCAAAATTGGTATGTGGGGGTTTTCGGGGTCGGAGAGTATGAATTTTTTGTCAAAATTCAAGATAATTAGTGCACTACCTATTTATTAATCAAACAAACCTAATCTTTCAAACGCTGCATGCCAAGACACTGGTAAAGATTCGCCGTAGCATAAGCAGCCACATCAAATCGTGTCCACTCGTGTTTTTCCCCTCTCTACCTACCAAACGGTCGTTTCTCGTGTTTTGCCCCTCTCTACCTACCAAACGGTCGTTTCAATACTGGACGAGCTCTACGTATAGTACGCCAACGTCCCCTTCACTCTCTCTCATCTGTACCCCTCTAATTCCAAACAAACAATACAGAATGCCGTATCTCGCGTATCATATATTTTCCCAGAATATTGTTTGTGCTACCAACTGTTCGCATATTTAGACATAAAATCTCAATGAATGACAAATTTGATAATCGCTTCATGACCAAAAGTAATTGAATTGGGGTATCAAATTGACGATTTTCTACCAAAGTCAAACAATTACCATTGGAGAGGCAGAACTTTTGGAAGATGTATGTAAGTTGGCAACTTGTGCGGCACTCCCCTATTATTGAAGAGTGAGTACGCAGACATATAAACAAGGCAGATGAAATTATAGTTGACAGTTCGAAGTTCGAAAAAACTAGCGGTAAAAGTTTGAACTGTGTGAAGTAACGATGCATACGTCCTTCAGAGGCGCTAGGAGTATATTTCTGAATTTGTTGATTCAAATTCAAATTTGCGATTTTCCACACAACTATAAAGGGACATGGCTGCATAAATACCATTTTTGGCTACCGACTGCCTATTGTGGATGCACCTCAAGAATATAATTAAAATAAAATTGAAATATTTGTCGGTTATGCCCTATTGGCCATGTCACCTATTGGCCTCTTTTCAATTTGAAAAAATTATAGGTACAATATGTACATAACAAATAAAAGATAACCATCTTTTATTTTATTTTTGTATAAACTTATTATGAGTGTTGTGGTATAATTTAAACTTTTTAAATTACTTTATTTAATTTTATGTGCTGTATTAACTCACCATAAATCTCCCAAATATAATAATGAAACCGAAAATAGGAGGGTTATAATTTAATAGTAAAAAAATCACCCAATAGGATTCATCAACTACCTGTCCATTTGAATTTCTTTAGTGTTATCCTTTGAATTCAGATCATTTCAATCTAGATTGTAGAAATAATATAATTAATAAACTATTTGTTAATTTTTTGTTTATTCTTCAATGTGGCAACATAACACTACTTTGCACAGTTTCATTCAATTCTTTGATTGTATCATTCCAGCTCTCTTGTGCAATCTTTGGTACACTCGATGTGAGAAGTTTCGTTACTTTGATTACATTATCTTTGAAGGTTTTCAATACATCGGCTACACACACTCTTTCCCCTGTTTCCCTCCAGCAGTCATAATCAGTAGCTAAAGCAATGGATACATAACAAATACCCGCTTCTTTGGCTAGGACAACTTCAGGCACAGCAGTCATGTTGATAACATGACAGCCCCAGGACCGATATACTTTACTCTCGGCCTTACTGGAAAATCGAGAACCCTCCACAGCAACTACTGTTCCACTTTCATGTACAGGGACTTTCAATTCTTTGGCGACTTGTAATATCGTTTTTCGAGTTCTCTCACAGTAGGCTGGTTCCATGGGTAAGTGACAAACTCCAACAGGATGACCAGGTTCACCGTCATAAAATGTCTGCTTACGACCAGAAGTCCTATCAACAAAATTGTCCAAAATTACCACATCACCTGGCTTGATATGCTCCTGCAGAGAACCCGTAGCAGTTGTTGCGAGAATGTGCGTGCACCCTTCCTCTTTCAAGGCCCAGATGTTTGCTCTGTAGTTTATATTTCCAGGCATGATATCGTGTCTTCTACCATGCCGAGCCAAAAGTACACACTGTACACCTTCTATCTCTCCCAATATCAACACATCTGAGGGTGTACCGAATGGTGTGGAAACTTTCTTCTCTCTTCTGTTTTTCAGGATATCTGGATCGTCCAGGCCTGAGCCACCTATTATTCCAACCTTAATGGAACACATTTTTATATTGAACTAGTTCAGACCCACAAGAGAGCAAACCTTACAATGATTTAATACTGGTCATTATTCATTAAAAAACAAATCCTTGAAAGTATAAGGAAACAAGTGATAATGGGTGATTATACCTAACCTTCAACTTCTCAACATAAACAAACAAGACCGGGAGATAAGAGGCGGAGTTGTCAGCTCAACGGTAATTTCTGTAGACAGACAGATGTAACTGATTTAATGATATAATTTTTTTTTCTATAAACTATGATGATAGGAATGTTTGAAAAATATATATTTCCGATTCTGCAATAAAGGAATAAATAATATGTAGGGTCCGTTCACTATAGTGCTTTGCTTTGCACCGGAGCCATTTTTTTATCACCGAAGACTTTTCACCGGTTCGATAAAAAAACCGGAGAAAAACCGGCTTTATTAATTTGAAGAACAACCATTTTCGAACTTTTGACCAAAAAGTCACCAATTTCATCCAATAATATTTTTTAAGAAGACCGGCAAATATGAAATTTGACGGTGGAATATTGTGTTTTGGCGACGACACGAGAAATTATTATCGCTTTAAAATACATAACGCATGTATAAATGTACCCAAAAAACATTTTTTGAGTCAAATTTCAATTACAACAGTTCCCATTAGTTTTAGAAAATCAGCAAATTTTGAAGCTACTAATATTGGCGCTCTTTGTGACGTAAACGACCGAGCAGCCAATTAGGCGTAATCGCAGCCCGCCAGAAAGAGCAATCAGTGGTTTCATACGTTCTTGATCTCAACGCTTGGTTGACTAAAGGCGTTATTGGCTTCGATGTAGGCGGCCTCTTTGAACTTTCGTTTGAATCAATGCTCCTCTCTATGTAGAACACTTGCGTCGTCCCATAGAACTCGATGGAGCTCAGTCCAGGCGTGGTCAGCGATTCCCGATTTTGACATTACTCCACGTTGAGTCCATTTCTTGTGCTCATCCAATCTTACCAATAACGGCCTCTTTGTCTCTCCAATGTAGGAATCTCCGCATTCACATGGAACTTCATAAATGCAATTCTTACTGATTTCATTTTTGTTGTCATGCAGGTTTGGCCTTGGTGAGGAAACTCCGTAAAGTACTGCCGGATTGGAAGCAGCTCTTGATGTTGAACTTGTTTCCGATCCTTCTTATCTTCTCGGAGACACCTCTGATGTACGGAAGGCAGATCACTGTGCTTTGTTGTTGCTCTTCAGATGTCTTCGTTCTCTGGAGTTGTTTCAATACTTCTCCTAGGAGTTTCTTGGGATATCCATTCCGGTGAAGGTCCTCTCTGATGTGGTTTAATTCGGCATCTAGTGACTCCTTGTCGTTGCATATGTGCGTCGCTCTCTCTACTAATGTTCTCACGATCCCTCTCTTTGTCGAAATCGGATGGTTGGAGCTGTAACTGAGGTACTGCCCCGTATGTAGACAGAGGTGCGGATTTCATTGCCTATTCTCTCAACGTTCACATCGAAGAAGGGTAAGGCACTGTTGGTTTCCATTTCCATCGTGAATTTGATCGAATCCCTGATTCTGTTAATTCTTGAGGAGAAATCCTGGAGATGTTTATCTCCGTGATTCCATATAATGAAAGTGTCATCCACGTACCTCAACCACAGCTTTGGTTTGTATTCTGCCTCCCGTATAGCAAATTCCTCGAACTACTCCATGTATATGTTGGCGATGATTGGAGAAAGGGAAGATCCCATCGGGAGTCCGTCGACTTGAGAGAAGAATCGGTCCTTTTCCTGGAAATATGAGTTCTGTAGGCAGCATTGCAGTAATTCCAATATTGCTTGGGTAGGAAGGTCAGTCCTCTCGTGCAGCTGGTTATCCTCTTAGAGTTTCCTTTTGATGATACTAAGCTATTCCTCTATAGGGACATTGGTGTACAAAAAGAAGAAACATACGGGGCAGTACCTCAGTTACAGCTCCAACCATCCGAATTCGACAAAGAGAGGGATCGTGAGAACATTGGTAGAGAGAGCAACGCACATATGCAACAACGAGGAGTCACTAGATGCCGAATTAAACCACATCAGAGAGGACCTTCACCGGAATGGATATCCCAAGAAACTCCTAGGAGAAGTATTGAAACATCTCCAGAGAACGAAGACATCTGAAGAGCAACAACAAAGCACAGTGATCTGCCTTCCGTACATCAGAGGTGTCTCCGAGAAGATAAGAAGGATCGGTAACAAGTTCAACATCAAGAGCTGCTTCCAATCCGGCAGTACTTTACGAAGTTTCCTCTCCAAGACTAAACCTGACAACAAAAATAAAATCAGAAAGAATTGCATTTATGAAGTTTCATGTGAATGCGGAGATTCCTACATTGGAGAGATAAAGAGGACGTTATTGGTAAGATTGGATGAGAACAAGAAATGGACTCAATGTGGACAAACGTCGAAATCGGGAATCGCTGACCACGCCTGGACTGAGCACCATCGAGTTCTATGGGAAGACGGAAGTGTTCTACATAGAGAAGAGCATTGGTTCAAACGAAAGTTCAAAGAGGCCGCCTACATCGAAGACAATAACGCCTTTAGTCAACCAAGCGTTGAGATCAAGAACGTATGGAAACCACTGATTGTTCTTTCTGGCGGACTGCAGAGGCGCGAAACTTCACGCACCACCACACCTCGCGAAATTACACGCACCACTGCACATGGCGGAATTACACGCATCATTGCACCGGCAGTCATATAAATTGGTAAGTAGCACCTAAACTTGTCAGTATTCACCTGAAGACGATTGCAGATACAAGCATTCGAAACGTCGTGAAAACCTTTTAAATCCATCAAGACGATGGACGTCCGAAACGAGAGTAATCAAGTTACCACATCGTCTACAACCTTCAAACAAACGTTAAATGGAGGTGACAAATTTGCCACACTATTCTCAGGAAAAAGGCTCATTAAACTTCACTTCCACTCTCCACCACATTTTGCGCATGTTAATGTTGAAAGTTGGGTGGGCGCGTGCTTTTGCATTTATGTGAAATTGTTAGTAAATTCGGGTACAGTAAATAGTAAGTAGATCATAAAATGTTCATTTTAGTTTCGGTTTTCCAAAATATATTGGAAGTAGATACCGAAATAGATTATTTAGATAGGAATCAAACTAGTTTACTATATTTTTTTTCTAACTTATAAGATGCTCATATTTTTTCGCCCATTTTAGAAACAGTTTGGTTTATTACTATGGAAGTCTGGCCAGATCTCGACCACCGTTTATCTCTCAACCATTTCTAAATATTCATACGGCATTTTTGGTGGTCGAGAAATGGCTTGAGTAAACGACTATTATCGACCACCAGTTCTATGCTTACGTAACTACCTGTTCCTATGTGTAAAATAAAGAGATATATATTATATTTTTTGTAGATGCCGCCTACAAAGAATAATATTCAAAAACAAGCAAATCCAAAAAAGCCTAAAAAACGACAAAGATTAGTGAACGAAAATGGTTTCAGAAAAATTAGAGAGGGCACTGGAAGAAATAATAGAAGCGACAGGGAATCAGGGAGGGGAATAGGCTGTTCAGTATCCCTAAAACAACAACAATTGACCGTCTCAGGGGTCAAAAAAAGCATTGAAAAAAACGATTCAGAATGCATATTCCTACTGCCTAAGTTGAAAAAAAGATTGTAGAGCGGATTATTAATAATTATTAAAAATAGCAGCAGCGGTCGACAATCAGTGCGTTCTGGTCAATTTTTTCCGCAATTTCTGTAACCTATATAGAAAAATCTTTAATTTGTAAGATATTTCTTATATTGTGAAGGAATAGAAAGTAATAATCAAATGTTTATATATAGTCCATCCAATATCAATTGCAAAAGCTGTTTCTATAGGGAGCAAATAAAAACTCACTTCGCTAACACGAGCGTATATGCGAAGAAACGGAACGAAAAATAATCTGTACTACTTGTATACAGTCTCCGTCGGCACAAAGAGCCCGCTGGTCAATGTGGACTTGAGTGACTGCTGTCTGTCGGACATCAATGCTTGCAGGTGTGTCTATACGATGGGAGGTCATAAATCACGCGTTATATTTGTGTTTTAATAGCTCTGAAAGATTGAAAACCAGTAGCGTCTGTGGTCTTGGTGTGTGCCAATCGAAATACGTTTTAGGATATTAAAATATCTAAATAAAATTAGTTATCTCCGCCACTGCTGCTATTTCACATATTTTTTCTGATTCATTGATCTTTAAATTACTCTTAAGTGGTCGAAAACAAGCACATTCACACTACGAATCCATTTGGGAAAAAAGATAAAAATCCTGCGATCAAGTCACACAACTGATTACGAGTTGACTCTCAAGTCGACACGAAATTTTCCTGGTCACGAGATTGAAGTGACTGTCGAGTCTCACAACTGTCTCGAGAGTGTTAGTGATCTTAAATGTACAACACCCTAAGACCAATCTCGAGACTTTCTCTCGAGTGGACCCAAAATAAACGAATAATTTTTGAAATATTTTATTTAATTTTTAATGATAAAGTGTTCGATTTTTTATGTGGAGTAACTTTTTAACGATAATACACAGTAACTGGAGTATTGAAATAAGTAGTTTATAATTTTATTTTTTGGGTTTTCTGCATTAATTTGGGTTGCAAAAATTACAACTAACGAAAATCATTCCAGGATTTTGTCGAAAATTTTTAGGTTTAAAAATTCTCTTCAACAATGAAAACTCGATATGACCTTGACTTTTGAATAGCTTCCCCTAAACACTAGCGCTACTTGTGGTTGTTTCGAGAATCTAGACATGAATAATTCATAGAATTAACCGCATTTTCAATGTGATATTTCAGTCATATTTAAGATTATTTCTACCACACAAGACCTATAGTATGATAGTTGACAGATCGATTCAGAAGTTACACCCTTTGAGAGCCCTACTGCTAAAAGTTTGAACTCTGAAATAACGATGAATACGTCCATTAGAGGCGCTAGAAGTTCCTTTTTAAATGGGAGAAAAAAAGGGATTTTCAATTTCGTAAAAGGTAAAATATTTTTTCAAATTCTGGGTATGTTGCTTAGCAATGTATATGTACAAATCAAAATATTTCGGAAAAGGGACACATGCTCGTTTCCTATTAATATAATAAAGGTGATGCCATATCCTATGAAACTGGAAATACCACATGAATGAAAATATTGTCCATACATATATATTTTACCGATCCTTCATCTAATTTTCACTAGATCCTTAACTTTCACTTCCCTGTATATCTGAAATGCATTTTAAAATATTGGATATCCATGTTATATTCGTATTTATTCGAGATAAACATGTAATTAGTAAAACGGCAACTAAGGAATATCAATTTGTTTATCATAAAAAAAAAAATATTAAATAAATGTAAATATCTACATTTTATCTTTTTTTAATAAGCCTTGATAAAAGTTCATGAACCACTGACATCACTGATAACATAATATTAGTACTCAACAGAGCATAAGAATGAAAACTCAGCATAAACTTGTAGAACACAATTTGAAAGCTATTTCAATGGCATTTTGTGGAACACTATCGTGATAACAAACGTAGACTTCTTTAGGGTGGGGCATATAAAATAGTCTCCTAAAAAAATTTATAAATCAGTATTTTCCATGTTTTTGGGGGACTTGACTCACCCCATTACCCAGTAGGTAATTTTACTTTTTCTTTCCTTCTCATCCAAATAAGGACAATTGAAAAGAATTCCCTGTTCCTTTATTGCAACAAGGCTTTTATTCATCACAGACTTTGCTATATCTTGAGCTGGCATATTCTACAATGAGCAAATACATTATAAATCCCAATTCAAGAACAAATATTCACCCTATTGAACCAAAAAACTTTCGATTATAATAATAAAAATCTTCAAAATATTTTTTTATTGTTTATAATCTTTTTTTTATTTTTTAATTATTAATTAAAATTTTTTATAATATTATATTTTGTTTCTGAAAGTAATTAAAATTACAGAAACAGCCATATGTAACAAAATACTGAAACATATTTTTTTAAATCTTTTATAACACTACAGTTTGTTTATGTAATTTCAATTACTTTTAGAAAAAAATATTATGTTAGTCGGAATTTTTTTATAACAAATTGTTAAATCAATAAACAATGAAATTATTGATAATTTTTTTTTGTTATTTTTTTGAGAAATCCCAATTATGATTATTCAAGAAAAAATTATTTCTCAACTAATTATTAAAACAATGGAAATTTAAAAAAACCGATTCTAAACAATAAAATAATGTTTTTGAGATTTTTTATTTAATCAATATTTTGTCATGACAACAAAATGGTAAAAAACAATTTTTTTATATAGTAAACTTGTCTATTTGTTTATAAATAATTTATTAACAAATGACGTAAAAATTTTACCCAGCATTACTTAAATGCCATTGTTAGATGCAAAAACGGCAATAACATAACATTTGTTTAAAAAAAATTAACATAATTTTTTGAATATTTCATTAATTTTTAACTTTAAACAAGTATAATAAACAAAATAAAAAACTGTTATAAATTTTTATCACGTGATCTGAAGTCTATATATAAATATATATATATATATATATATATATATATATATATATATATACAGGGTGGAGCACCCCATACGACACGGTCCCTGTAAACCAAACCATTAATTTTTTCGGGAATTTCTCCATTTCATTATATGTATATTGATTAAGGCTGCAAAAGGAAATTATTTTGGAGTCTACAGGGTGGCTCAAAAAAGTGTGACATATCAAGTTGTGTGTTTTTAAATGGAACACCCTGTATTTCGTTACACTTTTGAATAGGTCATGAAAAAATAATATGATTTCATATAAGGTACTATGTACCTAACTATAACCGTTCTCGAGTTATTGATTTTTTTATGAAAATGCTAGGTACAATTGGAAACTAAATAACAACCAAATGTATAGAAATCCCTTCGAATTCTGACCAAGCTTAAAAGAGGTTTTGGGCTATTGATTTCGATAAAACCCGTTTCTCAATATTATACAAAATGTTCAAAAATCATCGTCACTTTTTTATAATTTCGGACAAAGATAACTTTGTTATTTCAAATGGAACACCCTGTATTTTTTTGGTCTGAACAATATAAAATTCAATTATTTTTCATTTCATATCGGGATTCCCTATACCTAACCTAAATAGTTTTTCAGATATTGGCTTTTTCAAATAGTAGTTCTTATTTCAATGTATTCTTTGAAACTACATTTATTTGATTTGCTCACATAATTCTCATAGACAGTTGTTATACTTCACTTCATCGAAAATATTTACTGTTCACTAAAATGAAGTTATCATCATATTCTGACAGTAGTTCATTAAACAGACTATACAATTTTTTTTTATTAGTCAACTGAAACAACAACAAAATATTAAACAAAGTAGGTGCTCGAAATGACCACCATCCTGTTGAATACAAAGAGCCAATCTCTCTATGAAAGACTTCTTAACATTTAATAACATTTGAGGCGTCACTCTTCGAAAAGCAGCCCTTATTCTCTCCTTCATATTTTCCAGTGTGGTTGGAGGAGTGTCGTAAACCTCATTCTTCAAGTATCCCCATAGGAAAAAATCGAGGCAAGTCAAATCTGGTGATCTCGCTGGCCAAATTTGTGGTACCTTCCCTACCAATCCATTTATTCGGAAAGCACATATTCAAAAACTGTCTGACACTGGATTTGAAATGTGCCGGAGCTCCATCCAATTGAAAACACATCCGTTGTCTGATATTTAGCGGCACATTCTCTAGAAGCTCAGGCAGATCATCTCGTAAAAATTGTATAAAATTTTGACCATTCAAGTTTCCATAAAAAAAGTATGGTCCTATAACTTGTGTTCCTCCCCACACGTTAACAGACCATCTATTCTGGTGATCCAGAGTGCGGAAAAAATTAGGATTCACATCACTATAATAATGGAAGTTGTGTCTGTTCGCTAAGCCATTGTTATGAAAAGTAGATTCATCAGAAAATAAAATGGAATCCAAAAAATGTTCGTCCTCACTAAACTTGTCCAGAACCCATAGACAAAACTCGATTCGTCGATGGAAGTCTATTTCATATAACTCCTGGTGCATCTGAATACAGTACGTTACGCTACGTTGACTCGTATGAGGGTTTTCTATGATTGATCCCATAATAAGAAATTCATTTTCCTTATTTCCAATGATAGGTTTTGGTCCATTTGCCTTTTCATAAGCTACACTTCCAGTCCTACGAAATTGATGTAGCAATTGTTTGAAAACCAACTTGTTTGGATGATTCCGGTCTGGATATTTTTGGGCAGACACCCTCGACGCCAAAAGGCAATTCTCTAAACACTCACCAATCGCTAAAATCATATCTATCCGCTCTTGAATGGAATAAGTTTTCATTTTCGACGCTAATAATTCAGTGTTTTGAATAACGTAAAACACAATAACTGTCAATAAGAATTCTTTCAACAAGTTGAATAAATGTCGTTTCAAAGCTATCTTGATTCGAAGAATGCATTGAAATAAGAACTACTATTTGAAAAAGCCAATATCTGAAAATTTATTTAGGTTAGGTGTGGGAACCCCAATATGAAATGAAAGATAATTGAATTTTATATTGTTCAGACCAAAAAAATACAGGGTGTTCTATTTGAAATAACAAAGTTATCTTTGTCCGAAATTATAAAAAAGTGACAATGATTTTTGAACATTCTGTATAATATTGAGAAACGGGTTTTATCTAAATCAATAGCCCAAAACCTCTTTTATGGTTGGTCAGAATTCGAAGGGATGATTTCTATACATTTCGATGTTATTTAGTTTCCAATTGTACCTAGCATTTTCATAAAAAATCAATAACTCGAGAACGGTTATAGTTAGGTACATAGTACCTTATATGAAATCATATTATTTTTTCTTGACCTATTCAAAAGTGTAACGAAATACAGGGTGTTCCATTTAAAAAAACACAACTTTGATATGTCACACTTTTCTGAGCCACCCTGTAGACTCCAAAATAATTTCTTTTTGCAGCCTTAATCAATATACATATAATGAAATGGAGAAATTCCCGAAAAAATTAATGGTTTGGTTTACAGGGACCGTGTTGTATGGGGTGCCCCTCCCTGTATATATAAGAAAGGCCCCAAGAAGCAAAAAAAATTATAAGTCAATTATTTAAACTTTTATGTCGCCATTTGTAAAAACGGAGGTCGGAAAAAACTTGTTAGTTGATAATTATATAACTTTTTGAAAAATCAACAATTTCTTTTGAATGTTTAGATGACAGCATAACTTTTTCAAATGTTTTAATTGATATTAAATACTATAAAAAAGTTATTGCATGTGGTATACTGTTTTCAGCGGCAGTGCACCCATGCCATAACTGCCGCTCGGAGACCAATTTTCGGCGTTAAATTAAAATTATAAATAATAGAGATAGAGTTCCGGGAGTTCAGACTTTTTTATTGGAAATTTCCTTCTTTGTAAGAATCTTTTTTTTCAAATTTCTTAATTATCAATAGTTTTTGAATTATTAACGAAAAACTAAATTCTTAATTTGTTAATAAGAATTGCAATTTTTTATGTGCTGTAAAATCATCGAAATACATTTTTCTACACGTCATTCCGAATCCAATGAGCTATCGCTCATATTTTTAGGAGCTTTATCAATAATTAATACCATTTCGAACTTGTTGATCAGACTAAAGCCTAAAAACACTTGTACTTGCCTTGAATCGTAAAGTATTCTGAAACAGCGTATGGATCTTAAGACAACTCCTCTTGAAATTGTCTAGGATGAAAGAGTAGGTCAGAGAAGGTTCTGGACTCTCTGGTGGACACAACAATATTCCTTTAGCAATGTCCAATTGAACAAAGTGGTACAATATGTGCTCATTTCCAGAGGTCAACTGAAGCGGTTGAAAATCTTCCGTCTCTGATAAAATGAATTGGCGTATTTCCGAAATGTCGTAACTACCTGCACTCATTTGACTACCTTCCTGCAAACATCACAAAAATTATTTATTTATACCTTATATCAATAATTAATGAACATTCCATGCAAGTCAAGAAAAATATTGGAAATAAAATTGGTGAACAGCAACTATAAAAATATGCCCATATTTATTTATGAAGCTTTCAGGAATAGTAATGATGTAAACCAAAAACAAACCAACTGGATCATTTATAAGGGTTGTAGAAATTCTTTCCATATTCGAAGATCATTAATAAGAGAATAAAAGAGAATGGCCACAAAACTGTTCCTTGAAGAACACCCACTTAAAAAATCCAAATATACTTTTACCAATTCATCAATTTATATATTATTAATTATCCTACCCCATAGTCTTCCGGCTCGGACTGCTCCTCACCCGAGTCATACTTGATTCCCTTCCTGAAATTCCTTCTTGAATCGTCACTGATCTCGCTATAACCTCCTTGGCTGCCAGAATCTTCGGATTGCCCATCGAAAGACTCGTCTTGTAAAGAATTGGAAGAACTTGAAGGTGCCACAAAGTTTTGATCAGAACTCCTTTTTTTCAATATCGAAGTAACTTCGCTCTTTTTTGGTGCTGTAGATGAATCCTGCCGATTCATATTAAATTACAAATTCAAGTTGAATTAAACAAAAATATCTCATATCTCACTAAATGACTAGAAAAGGAAATGGCCCTGCTTCAACAAAATATCAAATGAAATGGGAAACTTGGGAATTCTCACCCTCACAGAACCTCCTTTGGAAAAGTTAATATTCATAAAATCACTTTTTCGTCGACCCATTTGAGGCACTGGCTTTGTGATTTGAGGATAGGGATTCAAAGACAAAAGTCGGTCGCAAAGTTCACTCAAACCTAGTTCTTGGATGTGTGCCAATGTCGCTTGGACTTCTTCCACATAAAAAGCGTCCGGCCCCATATTCTCTTCTGGACGTTCTGTACATCCACCAGCTTCCATCAGTACGGCTAACAAATCCTAAAAGTGAAATTTACCTAGCTAGTCAAGTTGATTGGCATCTTCCTGTAATACAATACAGACCTCGTTTTTTTTTCAAATGCATAAATCTGTTTCCAAAAATGAGGTTTGTGAAAAGTAACGCCCCAAGTTTTCAGACTGCGAGAATAATTATGGAGAAATACTTTCCCTCCACTGAGCAAACCAACAAACACAAAGGGGAAAATATTTTCTGAGTGGATTCATTACCTTTGCACTCTCAACAACGAGTAAATACCTCCGTCCCGCCGGTACTTTAACATTAGAATTCTGTAATCGATTGCACGAATATGGAAACACTTCTTTCCAAAGCACTAGAGATTTCACAGGTTCTGTTCTCGAAAGATGAAATAAGCCTTGTAGCTTGCAAAAGCAATAAACATCAATTAAATCTTCATGAATGAAATGGGTGGCTAGCAGATATCCCGAATGGAACAGAGCACTTCCTAAAATGGTGAAGAGTCGTTGACAGTCTAAGGGTTCTTCATTCTGAAATTCAAATGAAGGAATAGTATAAAATCACAAAAATGCAGAAACAAATTTTCACTTGGGATTTGACTAAAATTACATCAGAGTTAAAATACTAAAATATGAATGAGGCAAAAAATCCCTTGCCCAAAGTTCTTCGCCTCAATAACCTATGACCAGTGATAGTGATGGATTGTCTATTGTTTTGGTTTGACTTGATTTTCAATACTTTGTACAAAATTGAGATTCTACTGTTTTAATAATTCTGCTTTATAAAAAGAGTTTTGAATAATTAATAAAAACACTTTTTGAAGACAAGCTTTTATTCAAATGCACTAAAAAGTTAAAAATAATTTCTTTGGATGTGTGACGTAGTTTATTCCGTGTGTTATAGATTCAAAAGCTTGTCGCGCAAAGTTTTTAGTTCGAATACAAAAGCGACAAGCTTTTGAATATAACTCACGGAATAACCTACATCACAAATCCAAAGCAATTATTTTTGACTTTTTAGTGCATTTGAATAAAAGCTTGTCTTTAAAAAGTTTTTTCATGAATTATTTTATGTTGTGGTTTTTAGTACTTAAATACGCCTTAATCTATCCATTTTTGTTAAAACATCGTTATTATGAGGCCTTTTTTGCCTGTAAGTTCTGAGCTATTTAGTCCTTCAATGAGGAGACCATCTAAGGATTATTTCATCCGCCATCTTAGAGTTGCCATCTTCAATTTACGAATTTTAACTAAAAATAAATAATCTTCCACTAAATTCATAATCTCCGACCAAAAATTTTAAAGGGATCTTGAATTTGTAATTTTTAAATACCCAAAACCCCCACATTTTGAATAGAATCGGACCATAAACACAGAGATCATCGGCCATCTTGGAGCCGCCATTTTGATTTTATGAATTTTAACGAAAAATTCATAATCTTCGACCCTGAAAACCTCCACATACCAATTTTGAATCGAATCGGACCATAAACCTAAATCTCGTCCGCCATTTTGTTTTTTCTAAAACAAAAATTCCATGAGCCGCCATATCAATTTCATAAATTTTGACAAAAAAATCATAATCTGCGACTCCGAAAACCCCCCCACACAAATTTTGTATAGAATCGGACCATAATCACAAAACTCCTCCACCATTTTGGAGCCGCCATCTTAAATTTATAAATTTTGACAAAAAATTCATAATATCCGACCCCGAAAACCCTCATCAGCACATACCAATTTTGAATCGAATCGGATCATAATCACAAAACTTGTGCGCCATCTTAAATTTTGACAAAAAATTTACAATCTCCGTCCCCAAAAACCTACACATACCAATTTTGAATCGAATCGGGCCATAATTACAAAACTCGTCCGCCATCTTAAATTTGTGAATTTTGATAAAAAATTCAAAATCTCCGACCCCAAAAACCAATTTTGAATAGAATCGGACCATAAACACAGAGATCATCGGCCATCTTGGAGCCGCCATGTTGATATTATGAATTTTGAAGGAAAATTCATAATCTTCACTCTGAAAACCCCTACACACCAATTTTGAATCGAATCGGACCATAAACCTAAATCTCGTCCGCCATTTTGTTTTTTTCTATAACAAAAATTCCATGAACCGCCATTACAATTTCATAGATTTTGAAAAAAATTCATAATCTCCGACCCCGAAAACCCTCGCATACCAATTTTGAATCGAATCGGACCATAATAACAAAACTTGCGCCATCTTGAATTTTTTAATTTTGACAAAAAGTTGACAATCTACGTCCCCGAAAACCCCCACATACCAATTTTGAATCGAATCGTACCATAATCTCAAAACTCTTCCGCCATCTTGGAGCCGCCATTTTGTTTTTTTCTCTAACAAAAATTTCATAATGCATTGCCACCGGAATTATGAACACCTGACAAATTTCAGCTCAATCGGATGTCGGCAAGTGCTCCAAAAATGGATTACAAATTTTGAACCGGAAAGACATACGAACGAAGCAAGTTAAATAAAAGCTTGTAAAAATCATACCAATCTGAGCTTGATATACATTCAGGAGTCCATACTGGGCACATTGCTTTTTATTACATGCACAGCTGATATAGAACATTGTTAAGTATAGGCGTTTACAGAAAACTTTCCAAACTCCATGAAATTATTTAATATAAATAAATAAACACAACCCAAAAAAAGTATTACATTTTTTTCTGCTTATATTATTCAAACTATTGTATTTTTTATTTTATAGAATATATATTATATTTCCCGACAAAAAACGTGAATTTAAGTGAAAGTGATTATAGTCCATCCAATATCAATTGCAGAAGCTGTTTCTATAGGGAGCAAATAAAAACTCACTTCGCTAACACGAGCGTATATGCGAAGAAACGGAACGAAAAATAATCTGTACTACTTGTATACAGTCTCCGTCGGCACAAAGAGCCCGCTGGTCAACGTGGACTGGAGTGACTGCTGTCTGTTCTACAACCGATTCGTCTGGGCCAATCAAGTCGGACATCAATGCTTGCAGGTGTGACTATACGATGGGAGGTCATAAATCACGCGTTATATTTGTGTTTTAATAGCTCTGAAAGATTAAAAACCAGTAGCGTCTGTGGTCTTGGTGTGTGCCGATTGAAATACGTTTTAGGATATTAAAATATCTGAATAAAATTAGTTATCTCCGCCACTGCTGCTCACAGGATTTCGCCGCAAGACTTTTTTATGCTTCTGCAATTGATATTGGGAAAACTATATTTCCATCTGATTTACTGAACAATCCCAGCAGATTATATAATTACAAATTTTTACATAAAAAAGTCCCAAAATTCACGTGCTCTCACATAATGTCGAATCAAATCAAATAGTTGTGAATTAAAGTTGATAAAAGTTAGTTATCTAATTAAGGAAAAAATATCTGCAAATTAACAAAGGAAAAAAAAGTGCGGATAAAAAATAATAGCTTTATAAAAACCGTCTATAAACATACCAAGACTTAAGAGTGTTTGTGACATTTATTCAGAATAAAATCTTACAAGTTCATAAAGACCGAAATCTAATGTTTATATCTTTTTAAACTGAAAACTCGTAATTAATTTTTGTTAAAAATAGAGTTTCAATATGTTTGTTGCATACAATGCAATGTTCCATAGCAGATGTGTGGACAGAAAATAGTAGCTGTAATAAAAGTGTTGTTAAGTAGAAAAGTGTAACCATAAAACTAGTACTTCACGATTTTCTCTCAATAAAGTATGCTATTTTCCATTAAAAATATGAAAAAAGAATTTTAAAAAATATGATGCTTAGAAGAATGTAATGATAAAAGAATGCAGGAAAAAAACAATCTATCAGAATTAGAGGAAAACCTCTAGAGATTGAATGCAGAACTTTAACTAAAAAATAAAAAGATAGACAACAAAAAAACCAAGAACACAACTTGCCAAATATAATGGTCGAATTTACCAAATTACAGGAGGAAATTAAAGAAAAAGACAATTCCGAATGTCAAATAAGAGATCTTCAACAGACTTTGAAAATTAAATAATGAGCATTGAACACGGTTACATAAGACAGATAAACGAACAAAACAATATTGTGTCAGAACTTAATAACGAAAATATTGCAGAAACCTTACCTGCTTCTGGAAGAAACCTCAAAAATAAGCATAAAATTGAATAAAGCTCTACAAGGAACTTAATGTATTCGATATTATAAAAAGTGATGATATCGTTACATCAATACAGACATTCACACAGAAAAATCAATACCATGTTAAAGAACACAAACAGCTCAGACAGACTGGATGGAATTAAAAAAAAATACTACACCAAATCAAACAGAAATAAATGTAGTTATATTGTGGACCAGTAAGCCTAACCGTAGACTTATGAAGACAGTTCTCTATACACGTGCACAGTAATAATCTGCGAACCTGCGTCTGTCTGTATCTTTCATGACCATTAAATAAATAAATAAATAAATATGATTCAAGAAAACATTTAAATCAATTGTTTATGAAAATAATATGAATTTTCTAAAGGCAATCCATAAGCATCCTGCAACTACAACTAGATTTCTGGACTGTAATAAATGTATTATGTAGAACTAATTATGCATCCGATGGGTACAAATTTATCTCACTAAAGCTTTACTAAACCTGATTGAAAACTGGGACCTTGAATTAAAAAAATAGGAATACCAGTACACTAAAGTCACCATCCATTTACTGTGAGAACATCTCATCTCTAAATAATGTTGATTCATGTGGTTGAAGCTGATCATTCTGAGAACTCTTTTTTAGAGGAAACCTCTTTGACAACAAGCTGCACATTGACCTACTATTTTTTTAAATTCAATCATTAAAGAACAAAATGGACTTTGCATGTTTTGTAGAGAATCACGATTTTCCTGATTTTGTGTTACCAGTAATCAGACGAAGAACTGGTCCATTTGCCAAATTCATTTCAGTAAGTAATATTTGTATTAGTAAGTATTATTTGAACTCAATTTATTTTTCTTGTGGGCTGTTTGAAAGTCAACTTACCCAATCTCTATAGTCACTCGCTTCCAGATCAGAAAGAGCATCATCAATCTGTACCTGAGCTTCATCAGGCAGGCATAAAGTTGGAGCCACTGGCATCACCTCTTCGAATTGATAATAACCATCCTCGAAAGGCTGGGTGAATGAACTTTGCAGTTGGACAAACTCTTTCATAGTTGTCCACAGCCCATCACTCAATGTTTTCGTGAAAAAACGCATGAAAAAATGGTCGATTTGAGCAAGATATTGTTCTGATGTGAAACATTTCTCTATGGTTTCGTAGCAAAATTGTAGATGCCTGATTATTTCATTATTTAACAAAAGCATTTCTTGCTTTTTGACTCGATGGTTAGGCAACATCAGCAGGAGCAACTTTTTGTCGAAATTAGTATAAACCACGTGAGTTATCTGTCCGTTGCATTTCAATGTTGAAACTTTAGGTTTTGTTTTAGTCATCTCATCTAGCAAATGATTCAAAGTTATGAACATTCCTTTAGAATGACATAAAACATTTTTCTGTATAGGTCTCGGAAAACAGTAAACAACATCTTCGTTTTCCTGATTGCTCTCACTGAGTTTCTCTGTATCAACAAATATTATTCCTATAGGGTGTCTGCATAGAGCTTCTGATATGCTATCTTCATCGTCCGATTTGGAATTGAGCAGTTCCCTGACAAAATCTGATTCGATGTTGAGCTCGTTTATTGGAGGGTCTTTTGTTACTTCTATTCCGGCTACTCTTTGGAGTTTCAGAAGAACATCGTCTCTGTTAATGAATTTTTGAAGAATGTCGTCCATGTTTTGAACATTTACCTCAATATTGTTGATACTCTTCAACCAGTCTCCTATTTTAATGTTTCTTTCTTGCTTTGCTTTGCTGTCATACGAAAAACCTGCTATCATTACTCTGTTGCCATCTGACAAAGTACTTACTATAAGACCTAACAAAGATTCTGCAAGGGATTTATCACTGCTTAAATTATGCCGATTCTCCGAATCGATTTCTAGCATTACTTCTTTTTCCTCACCTTCTTGAAAATCCTGGAACACGCTTTCAATCAATTTCAAATTGAAATACACAAACAGTACAATTTCTGAAATAAACAGATTGGTTGACCTTATACCTGAAATTTAACTTTCGAAGTGTTGAACTCAGTAATATCCATCAACTTATGATTCTTTTTACTCCGTCTTTTACTTTCACGTCTTCTAAGAAGCCTCAAAAATTTTCCCCTAGTGCTACGTCTCAATTGATTCCTTGTCAACGGTTTGGGAGGTGTCTTGCTTTTTGATTCCCTATTATTTTGTACCACAAATGGGTGGCACTCGATATAGAGTAGCTCTCCTGTGAAGTCGTCGACATATGGTTCCCAATCAGGAATTGTACTGAAATAATAATAACTTACAAAATTTTAATTTACTCAAGATACTTAAGTGAACTTTATTTTAAGCCTCTGAAGTCATGATACATTGTGTTGTGTTTTTATAAATGAAATATCAATTGATGTAGTGCCAACTATATGATGATTGTTCCAAAAATTTTGTATCCAACAGCTCATATCAATGAATAGTAAAACAGTAATAAATCTAATTTTGAAACTGGTAAGATACCAGAAGAATTTAAAATTTCAATGGCAACCCCATTGAAAAAGGCAAAAAAAATATAATTAATTATATATTATGATATAACAAAATTTGCTAAAATTTTCGAAAAATGTCTGAAAAAAGGTTGTATGATTATATGGATCAGATCACATTCTAAATGAAAAGCAATTCGGTTTCCAAAAAGGAATAAGCACTTGCAATGCCATGTACAAACTAATATCAAACATAAAAAAGGGTCTGGATGTTAACAACAAATGTTTAGGTGTTTTTATTGACCTAGCAAAGGCTTTCGACACTGAACCTCACAATAAACAGCTTCTGAATGTTATGGAACATTATGGAGTAAGGGGAACAGTGTTGAAAGTCTTTGAAAACTTCCTTCAAGAAAGGAAACACATTGTAAAAATCAGAATTTCCAATATCACCCACCCTTAGAAATAAATTTCAGCATATGTTTCTCAAAAGGAAACCACTCTCAACTCCATGATACCAACTCACCTAACTATCACTACAAAAAAGGTGATTTTAATAGGTTATACTATCTGCTGGGTCTGTGTGATTGGGTAAATATTATTAACTCAAATGATCCAAATGAATGTGTTACTCAATTTTATGATACTCTGTACGATATAATGGATGAATGCATCCCACATAAAAGACAATACAAAAACAAATATCCTCACTGGTACTCAAAAGAGCTTGTTCAAAAAATAAAGCTAAAGAAACGTCTATGAAAAAAATCCCGAATATTTGCAAAGATACAGGAAACTGAGAAGTGAAACCAAAAAACTTATCAAAGCGAGTTATGAAAATCATATGAAAAATATTGAGGAACAAATTCATTCGGATCCAAAATACTTTTGGGACTTTATGAAAAATAAAAGAAGTAACTCATCTATATCGAGTAGATTTATTTATAATAGTGAAATCTTAGAATCAGATAAAGATATCTCCAATGCCTATGCGCAATACTTCAAGTCAGTATATAGTGAAAGTAACTATCCTGGAAACCGAACATAAAGATTATGGTCTTACTAACCTACAAATTAAAAACATTGAAATATCTGATATTTTAGAGGCCATTCAATCATTGAAACCCAAAGCGGCAATGGGGGTAGATGGAATACCAGCCTACTTTTTCAAAGCATTCGCTGACCTATTATCATCACCACTACAAATTATTTTCAATAGATCATTCGAGTCTAATGTGTTTCCTGAAAGATTCAAAGTGGGACGTATAATTGAAATTCATAATTCTGGCAAAACCAATGAAATAACAAACTATAGGCCCATCACTATTTTACCATCACCCTCAAAAATATTTGAGAAGACAATGCATAAAAAAATAAATTGTCACATATCTTCAGTACTCTTAGAGGAACAACATGGGTTCATAAATAAAAAATCAACCACAACAAACCTTTGCGTCTTTAGCGAGTATGTCTCCAAAGAAATATCCAACTATCAAATTGATACCATTTACACGGACCTAGCAAAAGCATTTGATAGGGTAAATCACAATGTTTTGCTGAATAAGTTAACATCATTTTCAATCGATGAAAAATTAGTCGCATTTATAAAATCGTATCTGACAAATCGTCCTAACTTTGTTAAATATAATAACTGTCAGTCAGTGCTACAGAAAACTCGGCTTCATCTTGAGATCAAGCCATGATTTTAAATACCAAACATCTATAATACTATTTAATTCCTATGTTAGATCTAAGCTAGAGTACTGCTGTATTATTTGGAACCCTGAGACCATAAAATATTCCGATATGCTTGAAAAAATTCAAAAAAAATTTCCAAGATCCATGCACTTTAAAAAATATGGAATATACCCATTGCGTATATTGTACGAAAACCAAAGAAGAGATTTTGAAATTATGACTTTGAGCGAACGACGTGAAAGGATCCAGATTCTTTTCGTCTTTGATATCTTACACAACTTGATCAATGTACCTGATATATAGATGAACATTCACTTCAACGTACCAGACATAAGACTGAGAATCAGAAATAGCCCCTTCAAAATTCACAATTTAAGCGCCCCCATTAACAACTGCTTAGTCAGTGTTAACAACTTCTTGAGAACAGGGGAAATTGATTTCCTTAATATCTCTAAGACCTCACTACTCTTCCATTTGAGATACAAGCAGGATAATATAAGTGCCTTGTGATGTTTGTACATTATTTTCAAATATTTTAATAGTTTTAATATTGTTTATATATATATATATATATATATATATATATATATGTTTGTATCTGTATAATTGTTATACTTCGCTTCTGTATGTTTGTAATTTTCCAACTGATACATGTTATTAGACATAGTTGTTTGTAATCAGTATAAATAAATAAATAAAAAAATAAATAAATATGGACACTCAAACGATAAAAATGGGTTCTTGTCCCTATTTTATTTACCATCTATATCAACTCACTATTATTCAAGAATACAAAAGGCATCTCAGTATCTTGACATGGTTTTTTTGGTAACCTTCCACAGTCTGAAAATGAAAATTTAATCAGGAAAATATATACTAATTGAATTATTTTTCTTTGGGAAATACCGGGTGAGTGAAATTCGAGTAGATGCATGGGGATCTCGGAAACGGTAGGAGCTACAGAGAGGGTTAAATGGAGGCAAAGTTGCGTATTATGGAGCTCATTACTATAATGTTGAAAAATCTGAGCTAGCCCTCTCACTTTCAGAGATTACAGGAAAAAACAAAAAATTTGATTTTTGTTTTTTACTTATATCTGCTTTAATACAATGGATTTCCAGAAACTGTTTACACTTTGTCATTGCAACTTTCAATGATTATGATAAAAAAATCCAGGTCCGTACTTAAAATTTCCTAGTTAGGGGTGGCCCAGGGAAAACAACACCCCGTAGAACACTTTTGTTTACATATTTGTACAGCCCATTGAAAGTTGCAATGACAAAGTGAAAACAGTTTCTGGAAATCTATTGAATTAAAGCAGATATAAGTGAAAAACAAAAATCAAATTTTTCGTTTTTTCCTGTAATCTCTGAAAGTGAGAGGGCTAGCTCAGATTTTGAACATCATAGTAAAGAGCTCCATAATACGCAACTTTGCCTCCATTTAACCCTCTCTGTAGCTCTTACCGTTTCCGAGATCCCCATGCATCTACTCAAATTTCACTCACCCATAATTTGGTGAACGCAGTAACTTATCAGGGTGAACTAATTAGTTTGTCCTTTCTACACCTGTATAGATTTTCCTGATTATATTTTCATTTTCAGACTGTGGAAGGTTACCCAAAAAACCATGTTCCTTCACAAAAAAACACATTCATTCAATGCATGTCAGTATCTTATGCAGACCATACAGTGATAATCTTTGAAGGAAATAGATGTCATATGCTCAAACAAAGGGTTATAAACGATATAACAAAGATCAACAACTCGAACTAACGCAAATAAGGCAGACTTTGGTCAGATACACATCGAAGATCGTGATTTCATTATTGAAGGTTGAAAATACTAATTACCTGGAGATACTTATTGATAAAAATTTGAAGTATCTGACCAATAAAATAATATATATATTTTCGAGTCGAGTTCGAAACAATCGAATGAATGAGACATCACACCTGAAGATGGCAAAAGTGAATTTTCCGAAACGTCGTGAAATCTGACCTTTTGAGGATCAAGAACACTTAACGCTGACAGAAACCCGAGAAACTAATCCACCCGGAATATCCCAAGGTTATCGAAAATTTGGTACAATAACCCTATCCAGTCCCAATGCCTATATCCCAGGTATAACATAAAATATATATCCCACGTATATAAAATTTCAGTGACTCAAAGTGATCCCGGTTTCAATATCCCTGGGATAACATTCAGAATATATTCCATGGTTATTGCTCTAGGACAACTGTGGTATTTATCAGATAATTCTAATTACGCAGATAAAATATTGATTGGAATGGAAAAATAAGTATAATTATCCCCTAAAGTCGGACTCACTGATATATAATATCAATTTGAAAATAAAAATATCAATATATGAATCTAGAACCTTGTTTTCCAAATATCTCAAACCAATGAGTGAACAGTGAACTGTATCGATGTTATAAAAAAACCTGAGCAGCACCAGGGAAGATTATTTCTTAGACTGTATGTTGTCATCCAATGAAAGCAAGTACTATCACAGACTGTGCTTCTCGATTATGAATTCATGAAATAGAATCAGGCCGCTCTGTAAAATTGTGGGTAATGTTGTGTTGTAGTACTTGATTTTCTTGACCTAGTTTTCTGGAATTTGTAACTGCAGTATCATCAAAATGTTTTTTTTTATCTGTAAAATACGTTGATTAAATATTCCAGATATTCTCGTATTTTTCCAGGAAATTGTTTCTTATCTCCAAATTATATAACGTTTTTATAAGGAAATATATATTTTTTTTTCTCATTCTAAACTGATATACAGATATTCTGTCCTGAATTGAATTCGTTACTGAATCAAAATTGTCTACAAAAACTAGAAATTTCTACTGGCATTACTATGAAAATGTATTTTTGAATCAAAAATATGAAATGAAATGTCTACACTGTAGAAAATATGTAAATTTCTTTTTTTTTGCTGCTCATACAGGTGCTTGCAACTAGGTGAAATAATAAGCAGTAATAATAATGAGTATTGTAAATTATATTTGACAACAAATATACTTTCAAAATAAACATTCTGTTCATAATATTTCAGAGTTTGTAAAATATTTTCAGAATATTCAGGATACATTTTCTAGAGCTTATTTGTTTCTAAATGGTGAAAGAACACAAGTAGAATATCAAATAAACGTATTTGTTTACATCACTCAGTGCTTCATTATATATTTATATATATATATATATATATATATATATATATATATATATATATATATTATGTGTGAAAGAGAGGAATATCGAGGGTACTTGTTAAAAACAAAATGGAAGGAATTTAGTGGACATAGCCCTCAGAGAAAAGTGTTAACCGTAGACAAGTGTTTCGGGCTCTCGGCCCTCATCAGTACGGTGGAGAAGTGCAAGGATGAACAACACTTGGTAGAAAACGCAATCAACGGAGTCAACAAACAGAAAGCCAGCCGCACATTTGTGGTTTCGGTCAGCAGACTCCAGAAATTCCAGGGCAACAACCAACGTCACCACGGTTAACCCTTTTCTCTGAGGGCTATGTCCACTAAATTCCTTCTATATATATATATATATATATATATATATATATATATATATATAGGGGAATGAATTACTGCTTCCCAAATAAAATTAATTTCCCTTGATATTTCACAGTCAATAAATATTCATACCTATATATATATATATATATATTTTGGCGACGAGAATCGTTTTAAATAAAAGTGAACCCACAGACCCTCACTAAGGAGAAGTGAAAGTTGTCTGACCTTTCTTTCGCCATTTAGAAAGGAATAAGATCAATGTATTATGAATTTTTCATTACAAGAGGTTCACGTAATCAATATATACAAAAAAGAAATTGTATCAGTCCTAGAAATTCGTTTTACCTATCAGAATCTGAATAATAAGAGCTATAACTTGATCCATCACTCCATTCTTCCTCATCAGTAGCAGTACTTTCGCTATTGTTCAATGTCACTGGACCTAGAAGCCTTTGAGATTCCATTGCGATAATTCTCGAAAAGAAAGTAAAAAATGCTAAAAGCAGAAAATCATAAACAAAAACAAATAAAACATAACCTAACTAGATATCCCATTTCTACTTCTTATTTATGAAAGAGGAATTACAAGTGAGTGGGAGGTCATATCCAAGAGATGGCGCTGTGAACAACAAACAGTCACACCATTGGTTTCAATCAAGCTTATTCCATAGTAAAAAAATCTTTATTTCTTGTACACTCATCAATTGAAATGCCTAAGACGATATCGGGAATCGAAGTTCAATTTGAAGATTATTATATTATTGAAATAATGATTCTAACTAAGGGTGAATAAGTTGTTTGGATTATTTCGTACTAACCAATAGCCAACATTATCCTGCATCTGTATAGTCTTCATACTTAGAGTTTGGTGTTGACTGGACTTTTTTTAGTGATTTTTTCCTTTCATTTCGCGAAAATACATGTTCAAAATTTCACGTGATTAAATTACCTATTGCTAGGTGAATAAGTTTATTATGTTTTGAATCAACTTTCGTTTCACCTTTGAAATGTCCGGGGAAGAACCAATATGCATTTCTATTGAATGAATAGATAAAAAAAATATATATTTTTTCTCTTTTTGCGACTTTTACTTCTTGAGAAATACAGAATTCTCCAAACATTATGTAATACACTGAGGGGCAGTGCACATTTTTCTTATAATCGACCCATCCTTTATAACCCTTTGCATTTTCGATTTCTCAACAAATACAAGATTATTAATTGGTTGAATAATGTTATTTCTCAGAAATATCATGTTTTCTATTCATTGTTATTTCCAAATACGACTCCTTATATAAAAATTATTAAACATGCACTTTTTGTAATGGTACTTAATCGTCAAACAGCAATACATGCAAATGACTCACTTCAATTCGGTTACTGTAGCCGTAAGGCCATATCATAGACAAATTATTTTTAGTTTCTCTATGGGCCATATAGTCCTGGTAGTTGATGCTAATAAAACGTAGAAGTAAAAAACAACCATAGATAACAACGCAAAGGTATCGCCACCTATGATCTGTAATCTAAAATAACAAGATGGTGACTATTGATTTATTACTGTGTATAATTTCAATGTATTCATTGTTAAAATCGTTCTCCAAGTGATGAGTTGTTGGAACGATTTTATGTATTTCAGAAGTCCCCAGTGGCCAAAAATTCTAAGTATTTCTTTCCTCTGTGCCCATCACTATGTTGAAATTACTTCGAACAAAGTACATCTCCACTCATTTTCCCCCAAACATTTGTCTAGAAACAGCTCGAGTGCTTGCATTTTTTGAGCTCCGCTCTCGTACTTTCTTTGGGTGTTTTATATGCTAAAAAGACATGAATACTTTTCACTTTGCTTATCGATTCGATTGAAAAATATATTCTGGGTTTCCTTCTCAGTTGCAAATACGAATAAAACCAGCGGGAATTTTGAATTTGACAAATATACCACTTAGCGTAGCACAAGTGCCCTCAAATAAAGTTTGGGCAGGAAGGCGGATTTACGCTTCTGTGTAGTTAGGGTCATTGTCAATGTTTACTTGCCAAATTATGAGAGCATACCACAGAACTTAAACACAGTTAAGTTCTGTGGAGCATACCCAGGGTTATTATATATATAATTGTCAGTATTATATATATATATATATATAATAATAATAATAACCCTGAGCATATTTTGGAAAAAACGATCAGATATATTTGGAAAAAATGATCAGATATATGTTTCAGGAATTCTCTAGCCTTTGGTCGAAATTTTTCTTCATATGGCGTTGGCAACCCTGTTAGGGTGTTCTGTGCTTATACGATTTGGAAATCAAGTTGTGTTTTGCTTAATAGAGAATAAAATTATAGTTTGAAAAAACTAAAAAAAAACACGCATATGTCACTAAGGACTAAAAGTTGAAAATAATAAGAATAAAGACATTTTTACATGAAAGAACATTTTTTTGTCAACTTTTTAGTCCTTATATTGCCATATATGTATGCTTTTTTTTAAGTTTTTTCAAACTATAATTTTATTTATAACTTTTTAGTCCATATTGATAGCAGAAGATTAAAAAAGACTACTGGAGAAAAACTCTTCGATTGATTCATCCACATGAGATGAAAGTTATCAATAACTAAATTTTGGCGAATATGCTGAGAACCAGTGCATTCGCCATATCTTTGAATTGTAAATTATGCTGAGAACGGCCTCAGTGCATTCACCATATTTTATATACTAGTCATCAGATCAGCTCCAATATGCCAAACTACATATACATACCAAGTTTCATTTCGATACGACAATTAGAAGTAGGTTAAAATTGACTTCCAAGTTTTGATTACATTGTTTGTTAGTTACAAGTGAAGCTAATAAAAGCGTGTTAAAAATAACCATGTTTTTTCACATTTTGGAATGTCACACACCTATATCGCAATACAGTTTGTGAACATGGTGACACAAAAAGACATTTTACCGTCCAATAGAAAACTGCCAAAAATTATTCATTTTGTGAATGTTTTTAAGAAATTTTGTCAGGTTGAGGACTTTGAGAAAAAACAAGAAATAAAATGACAACAGGTTTATTCAGTTTCTTGTTAAAAACATTAACATATAAAATAGTAAATAAGTATACTTATAAAGGTAAAACATTCGGACATATGTAACCACCAAGAAAATCAAATAAAGGCTGAATCATTCAATATGTCTTGCCTCAACCAAAATAATAAACATCAACATACACATCAAGGCTATTGCGACAAAAAAGGATAATTACAAGAACATATTATTTTCAAGATCGAGAATAAACGTTTTTGACTTGGTAGTTACCGAACAGTCCTTAAAATACCTATGTAGCTACACAATTTTTAAGTACTGGCAAACTCAGTTAACAAAGCACAAGAATCAGCTCTTATTTAGTATTTACTTGGTCCACTCGTGTTTCACATAGTTATCTTTCAGAAATATAATTATATTGTTAATCAATATTAACGGTATCTAGATAATATGATTGTAAATTTGCTCAAGCCTTATTTTTGTTTCATATCAAACTGATAAAGACAATATTAAACGGATGGTTATCAAATTAAAATACTCATTTCATGGAAAGCTATTTCTCCTCTCATTTTTATTAGTCATTTGATAGATTTTATCATTAAAAATTGAATAAAATTGCAGTAAAACGTATATATGTATTTATATCCTAATTAGCAAAATATTGAAACAGGGGAGGGGAATTTAATTTTTTTTACAATTTTACAATGGAGAAATCTCATATCGAAGTTGCCTATGGTTATCATATGTATAAAAATCATTTCAATAAATTGTAAAATAGATGAGATATCAGGCAATTCTTGTCAAATTTATGACAATGAAAATGAATTCAAAATATGTTTCAATTATTCACCATTGAAAATTTTTTCATTTAATTGCACTAGCGTAATTATCTCTTGATGAAATACTGTGCATTTATTAAGATCTCTATTGTAAAACAATCATCATTATAAAAATATAGGGCGACATTCTGAAGGGAACTTTGCAGAACAAACTTCTTATAAATAAAAAATACAAAAAATTGGAAATTAACCACTGGGTGTGATGCCAATATTTCAGTCAATGAACCACTATGAAAAAAAAATGGCAAAAGGGGATTAAAAATATAAGACCTTTACCACGTTTATAGCAGCATGTATATTTAAATACATATATATGACTCTTCGTAGAATCCAAATGTTAGTAAATAATCAGTTATAACCTTCCTTTCATTTTCATGTTTTGATAATAAAAATTATATATATATATTCATACAAATTATCTCTATAATGATTCAGATGTTCTTTTAAAATATGTTCTATATTATCTATTATATAATATAACAGCAAAAAGAACTACCCATTTAAAGGGTTTCAAGAATAACAAATTTATATTAACAATCGGAAACTTTTAAGGGTGGAAAAGCGCTTGTTTACCTATCCCTGCCCCCTCTGTTATTCAAATGCTTATTACCCTCATATGTATGATGAATAATAACCTAGCAGGGGACACTGAACTCGTACAGATCTACATAATGGGAAAATTTTGTTTTTATTGGACCGACAATAAAGCCAAAGTGAGTATAAAGGGCGAGCTATCAACCCTCCCGGCATTATACTTATCATTGAAAATGATGTGATTTCAAATTTTGATATCATATGGGCCGAAATATCCTTTCCTTGCTGTGTTATTTTTCATAAAAATATTGTGAGTGAATGTAATTTGCATTTGAATGACATGAAGGTTGAGTATCGCTTGTCCACTCTCAAGTAATAATTTATTGTGCTTTCAAATGACTCTTGATGAATATGAAACATGAAAATATCCATCTTAGTCCATAAAGCTTCCATAAATATACAGTAACAATAAATTGTGAGCAAATGATTCAAATTATATGAATGGTAAGTATTTTTTGTGAGAAAAAAATACATATATATTTTATGCTTAGCCTGAAATTAAAATTTTTTACTTATAAAATTAATTTTCATTGTGAGAAATAAAAAGAAATATTTTATTGACAGAATTTTTTTGTATATTATCACAGTACCTCTTCAGTTTCTTAGCTGCTCATTTCTAATAATCTCTTTTTTCTGAACATATGCAACCAATTGTTTTTCAAAATCGACTGGGAATTTTTATTGATATGGCTCGTTTCCCATTATTACTAGTGTAAAATCAAATTATTCCTGGGAAAAATAAACATTATTCTAATCATAATCGTTATTAATAAACTTCAAATGCAGCATTCCCAATCAACAGTAAGTAAATGTTAACAAATAGAAATGCCCCACCTTTTGCCTTAGTTAACAATAATTACTTGCTTTTATTATCTGCCAGAGCAACTTTACTACTCCTAACACACAATGGAGAGGACGGTGTTTTGACGCTACTAGACGATTTGGTCTTCTTCAACTTCCCCCCATGAGCTTTCTGAAGAGTCCTCTCATGAGCATAAAGCAGAACTCCAATATGGCGATGTCCGGCTTCCATAGCAATTTTAAGAGCTGTGCTGCCATCTACGTCTACAATAGTGGAATCACAATCGGGCTGCCAGAGGAAATGCTTGACGATTTCGATATGGCCGTGTTCAGCTGCGCACATCAACGCCGTACTGCCATCTTCGTCTTGGATGTTGATATCGGCACCCGCTTCTAGCAGTAGCTTGACCATGTCCAATCTACCATGGCTCACTGCCAGCATTAAAGCTGTTTGTCGGTGTTGTTTTGCTCGAATATTAACGTCAGACAACTGGAATAATCTCCTGACAACATTAGCGTGTGTTTGTGACCTTGCTTCTGCCAAAGAAACCAACATTATGCAGGTGTAACCAGCTTTATTTTGCTTGTTGATGTCACATACTTTCGAGTCTAGCAGGATCGAAACTACATCGAAATTTCCATGTGACACAGCGTAGTGCATCGCGGTATTCCCACTAACATCGCACAAGTTCACCACATATTCTAGTAGTAAGTTGGATAAATCCTCCAAGGCATCCAAATAGTCCTCAACATCCAAGGGGTTCGCTATTGGCGTACTGGAAACTCTGAACCATTCTTCTCGGATGATGTTGATAGCACTGTGGTTTTTGATTTGCTTGGGGTTTTTCATGAGCGAATCATTCAGTACTTTCATGGCTCCCTGCATTTCTTTGCTAGGGATCGCTTTTTTCCTGCTTTGGCCTGAAACCGTAGGAGGAAAGATGGAAGATTCTGCACTGGGCAGTTCAATTTCTTGAACTTTTACTATTGTCGGTAATGAATTGCCATATTTTTGAACAGATGTAAAATTAAGCTGTAATTTGTCCAAGGGGCAGATCTCGTCTGATGATACTCTCGGAGATAACTCTGGATCTGATAGTTTTGATGTAGATGAAATCTTTTCATTAGAGGGTGAATATACTTTGGTATAAGTATCTTGTCTTCTGAACTTTCTGTTCTCCACAGGTGTTGTTGGTAATTGGGGTCTAGGAATTCTAGATGGTGTGGGACTACCTTCATCCTTCCTGTTTGCATCTTTAGATTCTTTATCTCTTTCACATTTAGTACAGACTGGCATTTCACTAACAATGTTACACCCGAAGTCTTTAGTAATAATTTTTGTTTCACATCCAACGTGTTTCCTTGGCACAGTTAGATCCCTAGTATCAGTGTACTTTGTGATGGTATATTTTTCATATTGCGTATTTTTATCGGAGGTTTTTTGTTCACACTGGCAAGATTTTGTCGATGATTTCAGTTTGATATCTGATTGGCAAGCTCTATTGATATTGTTCGGTTCATATTGTGATGCTGCGTTTCTAGTTCTTGTAGCAAGATTAAGTTTGTCCTCTCCCATATTGAATGACTTACTTCTGGAAGATAACGAAGCTAAAGATATCGGTATGGTATGGTTGTCTTGATTTTTCTCAGGGCCTACGGCTATCGATTTCTTGATTGTATTACACTTGTCACAAATAATATCATGAATAGTGTTTTCCGAGCAACCCACCGAGAGAGAATCCATAGTTTTCTGAACAGAAATATTCGATACTGTAACCTTTGCCAGAGTTCCTTTATGACAGGTTTCTGATTTTATTTCACGAGTTTGTGTGGACCCCGTTGACGTTGATGGTGCCGGTTCATTTTCAAGCTGCACACCAACATCTCTCTTTTCTTTTGGTAGGGTAGTTTGTGTTTCTCTAGAAACGGTCAACTTTTTGAAAGAGTAGTTAGTCAACGAATTTTGTGTATTTAAAAATTGAACTTTTTCTTTGAGCCATTTGTCACCGATATCATTTTCAGTAGTTACCGTTGAAGCATTCCTCGTGTATGGGTTTTTATGGCCCACGCCTACATCCCTAGTCGGAATTACACACATCACTCCGTAATCTCTTTGAAGGGGCTTAAAAGATTGTGATTTTTGCTGTTCTATATTATTAGTATTTGAAGGAGTTTCTCTTGTTCTGAGCTGAAGCAATAAAGATATGTTTTCCTTTTTCAAAGAAGACACCTGCTCTTCTAAATCGGGTAACAGCTTTACCAGATCTTCCAACTCTTTAGTCCTCTCCAGGCTCAAGGCCATTTGTTCCCGGATCGTCTGCAGAGCCATAGGACTCATCCCACAATAATCATCATAAAAATCTTGTTTAGCTGTGCCATTATGTGTCGTGGGCAGAGCATTAATACTAGAGTCAGAAACTGACGACATGGAAGAAATGGAAGCGGCTCTACGAAGGTTTCCTGAGACAGCAGTAACATCGGGCAGATTGTTGGATAATGTATCCTTGGATCTGTGGAGAGTTCTTTCGAAATCAGACACTGCATCATCGAATCCGTCAGTGGCGAATGGAAAATTAGTCGACGTAGACACAAAATTTGATGGTGGGGTTATTAAATTAGACGGTGGAGAATCTTGCTCCTCTATAGACTTGTAATTTTGCTGCAAAGCGGCTAGGACAGGCGGTGTGAGGCCCAATAATACTTCCATGGACTGCCTCTGCCTCCGTCTATCCCTTCTTCTTTTAATGGAACCTGTACGATTATCAGCCTCTTTAATAATTGATTCACAGTATCGTACGAAATCGAGGTCGATGTGGTAGCCATAAGGACAGCAATGGCACTCATACCAGGAGTAACCATTTTCGTTAGTTTTTTTCATGAGTTTGTTGCCGGTAGGATTGTAATTTGTGTGAGGCATAATATTTAGCCTCGAGAAAAATTTGCAATTGGCTTGAGCAATCTTCCTCGATTAGAATTTCGTAATAGAGTGTAAAATTCAACAGGTGCATGACACAATAGTGCAATTAGATAAGTGAATATACGCCTACCGATCCAAATGACACAAGAACTTGAAAAATGCTTTTAGTATGGTGAATGTCCTCATGAAAACTCCACTGTTTGTTAAGGTGTATGGTTCATCTATTCGTTTATTTTTAATATTCAGGAAATGTCGAAAAAAACAAACACAAAATTCAACTTCATTTCCCATGTAGCAATGGTGCCAACTAACAGGTGTGTGGTGTGTTTGGCAGTGCTGCCAATGTGAGAAACCTGAATTAGGCGGCGATTACATTGGATGCGAATTCGTACGAAAATTGGTAATACGACGTCAGAAATAAAGGCCATGTTTGTGGTTAGTTTGCTCACGAACATTTCTTGCGAATTCGTACGAGTTCGTACGCATTTTAAACACGACCAAAATATTTAGTTTTTTTGTCAGTTGTTCGTACGAATGGAAGTTGTTTTGTATCCGCGAAAAGCTGAAGGCCTCTATAAAATAAAAAAACTACCAGTTAAATGAAAAACTATGGAGAGGAGTGGCAACTGTAATGAAATTAGGAGGTAAGTATTGGAAAAAACATTGTTTTGAGCTACCAAATGTTCACATTTTAGGCACAATATCTCTATGAATGACATTTGATATAAGAAATATATAAGCACTTCGTGACCAAAAGTAATTGAATTGGTATATCAAAATGGCGATATTCCATTAGTCAAACGATTGCCATTGGAAAGGCAGAACTTTCGAATGTTTTTTTAAGTTGGCAACTTGTGCGAGACTCCCCCATTGGAGAGCCAGAAGTTTTCATAGAAATGTAATTATAATATACTGACATTATAATTACATTTCTATGGAAGTTTTGAAGGTTTTTTATCTTTTTTTTAAGTTGGCAACTTATGAGCATAACCTATTTTAAAATCGAATTTTATGAAAAGCTGCCTCTTATTTTTTTATGGTACCCCTAAGGGACCCACAGAACACCCAGGGACCTATCGTTATATCAGAAATGAGATTAGATAACATATTTCGAATGGGCCCCTTCTAACAGTGATATAAAATATGTGTAACAAACAAATTGAAGATTTGAAAATAGAAATAAAAAAGTTGAAGGATGAATTGTTCCTTAAAGAACAATTATTGCACAAATTGCAATCAGAAGAGGTTAGCTTATGAAATATATTCAGATAATTGATTTCAATCCCAGATTTTCAGAAAGAGACATTTTTCTCTAAGGAACTTTCAACCAAAGAAATCGTACGCTATAGTCGCCAGATGATTATGCCTGATATCACTATCAATGGTCAAATTGCGCTCAAGAACAGTAAGGTACTTATCGTAGGTGTGGGGGGACTTGGATGTCCCGCATCATTATATTTGGCTAGTGCTGGAGTCGGTAAGAATTTATTTTTGAACAAGAAGTTGTTAAATTTAACCTTCCAGTGGTTGCGTACCTGTCTATGAGATCAAGTTTTGACATTCCTTGACGAAATTTGGTTGAAAATGGGGATAGTAAGCTTTTGCCTATCAGTAGCTGTAACAATTGGAGGTACCTATCAACAGTACAAATCTGACTGGTGTGGGATTTTTTTCTATTCTTTTATAAAATAAACCGGTGTGGCAGACCGGCGTGGCAGACCAGCACGACTACAAATGTTATATTTTTTTTTTGAAGTATGCCAAGTAAATACATATTTTAATGTTTTGTTTACTTTTAATATTCAATATTTTTAGTAATGTTATTTATTGCGTGAATAATCTAGATGTGAAAAATCGTAAAAAGAGTTTTTTTCTGGAGGATTTGGTAAATGATTTGATTAAACCTCAAGAAATTGTTTGACAGGTACATAAACTTGTTTGACAGGTCTCCCACGGGTATTGAAGCTTTGTCTCCAAGAAATAACAGGCGTACAATCAACAGCTGTGGAAGTCAATATTCCACAAGGTCGATGTTCCGAGCGTGTATGGAAAAAAACAAAAAAACAAGGTTTTGTTTGAAGCATATTTATCTCCATTATGCTCAAGATGCAAAGAAACCCCGATGGAAACAGAATAACTGACAGATTTTCCGCCAAAATTATTCAGTTATAAAAATATTATTATTTTTTGGTCGAGTGTCATATTGGAAAAGTTGAATTTTTTAGTTTTGTCCTTTAAGTAAAGTTTTACATTTTTGAAATGATTTTTTTCAACTATCTCTTTTTTATTAGAAAAACATGATTTTAAATTTGAAAATTTGTGAAGATTATTAATAATTAGGTATCAGGTGTATAATATGATGGACACAATATTCCTTATACATTAATGAAACCTGCAAAAAACTAAGTCCACAATGTTACTTACTATACGAACTAAGTAAAACAGTTTATTTATTTATTTATTTATTACAAAGTAGGGATACAAACAGATAAATCCAACGAGTATCCTCTTTTTAGGTAATCTAATAGTAATAGAATAGTGAGCTAAAATAACTTACAAGATAAACATTATGAATGATGCATTATAGAATAAATATGAACAGATATGAATAAATGTGAACAAATATGAATAAATTGAACAAATATGAATAAAGTGACAATATACCTATGTACAATGTGAACAACATAAAAACAATATATAAACAATTCAAATGAGATATTATCTGTATATTGAAGTGAAAATAATCATTATTAGGTTAAACGAAGGCAGAACATGCATTTCACGTAGTTTTTAAACCTTATAAATGAGAGCCTGAATATTGCGATGTCATTACAGTGGCTATTGAAAGTTCTCACCATTCTACAAATGGGAGAGTTTAATCCTGAATTTGTTTTTCTAAATGGTGTATTAAAAGTTTCGTGCTTCCTTAAATCTCTGTTGAGTGTACTTAAGGATATTTTGGACGATAGTTCAGAACAATCAATACGGTTATTGAATATTTTGTAGATCATTAGAAGGTCGGACATACTTCTTCTATCGGTGAGAGACAACATGGAGTACTTTCTCAGAATTGGACTATAGTTGCTGTTTAATATTGGGATATCTGATTTACGGGATAGTTGTTTCACAAATTTGTTCTGTATGCTTTCGATTCTCTGCTGATATGTGGCATATTGGGAATTCCAAACAATTGATGCAAAATTTAATCTACTATATATGAATGTGTAATATAGGTTCAAGAGAGTTTTGGTTTTGGAGTTGATATATCTATCCTGCTTACATTGTACTATGCTCGCTTTCAAGCAATAATATCATATGGTATTATAACTTGGGGTGCATCTCATGAAACCAATAGAATATTAGAAGCTTCAAAAAAGAGCAATAAGAAATATTGTTAAAGGCGGACGAAGGATGAGTTGCAGGAACATTTTCAGAGAATGGAAAATATTAACAGTGTACTAATTGTATATCTTTCATGTACTACTATATGCTAAACATGAGATAAAATCATTCAGAACCTTGGGTACAAGACAATATGAAACAAGAAACTCTAATGTATTAGAAGTGCCTGTACATCAACTAAAAAGCACTGACCACTATCCAAAGTATATGGCTATACATATATTCAACCAAATTGTTTCAAAGAGTATTCACTGACTGAATTTGAGAAACAGATAAAGGTTATTTTGTCACAAAAGGCATCACACATAGTTTTTTTGTAATTTATTGTGTCACACTATTTTATAGGATTATTATGAGTTGTTCTATATCATAAGTGTATGATCTTAAAGAACCAATAAAAATATCTATTTATCTATAAGTCACAGTGTATTGACACCCCACACCAAATAATATGATGTTCAAACAACAACAACATAAGTATAAAAATATAAATGAACGCGGTCTCAGAAACAGTGCGTGACCCAACTTGCAACTGAATTTCACGCGACCACTGAAAGGTTAATTGTTATATTTTCAGTGCAAGGGTTTAAGATTTTTTCAATATTTCAGGACAAATCACATTAGTTGACTATGACGAAGTTGAACTTTCAAATTTGCACCGCCAAATTTTACACTATGAAGAAGACCTAGATAGTCCCAAGGTAGATTCTGCATCTTGCAAACTTCGAAGGTATTACAGTATTTTAATGTCATATAGACAGTAAATCTGTACTACAATATTCATATGTTGCATTGTATTCCTTCATAATATTTTAGGACATGATATAATTTCTTTTTATAGGATTAATAGCAACATAAATATTATTCCACTGAAAGAACATGCCAATGCCAACACGATACAGAAACTCTTAGAAAGCAATAAGTATGATGTTGTTATTGATGGAAGCGACAATGTTGCTACAAGGTATCTCTTAAACGATGTATGTGTTATGAATGATATACCCCTAGTCTCTGGAAGCGCCTTACAACTGGAGGGTCAACTGACTGTTTATCATCATAAAGGGGGTCCTTGCTACCGTTGTTTATTCCCTATACCTCCTCCTGCACATACTGTTACCAACTGTGGTGATGGGGGCGTTTTAGGACCAGGTGAGAACTTATCATTTTATTTAGTTTTTCTTAAAAAAATCAATTTTGCCATTCAGGATCTGTTCTAACGAATTTATTTTTTTCTTAGAGGTGAGTGCAATGATTTATCTCAGAGGGAATATGACAAAATTCCATAAGATTTACAGTGTCTTATAGTCCCAGATTTGGAGCTTTTGTCTCTTCTTCAAACATCTTAGATTTGAAGCAGCAATTATAACTCGTCAGGAGTACTATCGGGTCAATTTCTCACATTTGACAGCTGAACTTCCACTTTCCGAAATGTTAAACTGCGGCCAAAAAATCCCAATTGTGGCCAAGAATGCGGATTCGGAACATGATGTAAATTGTAGATCTATATATATTTTGCTTATCTAAATCCTTGTACTGCAGGTATCATGAAAAATACCATTAACAGAAACAATGATACTGACAGAATTAAATTTGAACAAAGTTTAAACAAAAACAAACTTACTCCGTGATTCTCAAGTTTTGATAAAAGGGTCATCTTAGTATTTTTTTTCGGGAATTATATCTATAATCATGAAATTGGTTAATTTGAACTGCTTGAGTTGAAGATTTAATATATCCTGGATGAACTCCCTCAATTTTGATAACTTCATGTATACAGGGTGAGTAAAAAGATACAGACCAAGTGTCTTACAAAAAGGCGTTTTTTCAATAAATACCCTGTATTTCGAGAAAAAATCGGCTAGAGTTCATGAATTTTTGATATAATGTTCGGTTTGAGGGGTACAAGATATTAGTAAATCTTTATTGATAGTATTCCATTGCATACATGTTTGACAGAAGATGAACAAGATGGCTTAAATTACCAAATTAATTTAAATATAAAGCCTAATACATGAATTAAAATTATACAATTAAAAAAATAATACAATATTGTCATCAATATCAGCATAGGTCTCCGGACTCGTTTGTCGGCTACTTACTTTTGAATGTTCGGATTTTATTTGATTCCCATATACTCCATCAGATACAGAAATGGGCTATTTTCCACAACTCTCCTTAATAAAAATGCAATATAAGGGGGTGGTTTGAACTAATGCATTAGAAATCAATTAATCTTTTGCAATTTTTTGGATTTTCATATACGATATGGATTAACTCGTTTCCACACCAGCCCAGAAGTAGAGTTGACGGTCCGTTTTTTTAGTGGTATCCCCTGTAGGACTATTCCACCATGTATAGAGAAAATACGCATTTCCCTAATATTCCAAATGAATTCTCCGATGATTAGCTGTTATTGAAAGGAACATAGAATTGTTTTTTTTTTCTATTGCCCATTTTCTTGGTATTGTGATAAAAAAAGTCATTGAATAAATATCCACAAAACGTACATATATTATCGCGGACTTTCTTGTAGAATTTTGAGAAGTATAATACCCCGACCATTCATTTGTTGATTGTACGCCAAATATCCTAATCCTAGGTTTTCGTTGTCTTGATTGGTAAATATCCCCTATTTTGTAGAAACCCCACATTTCACAGAAATCAAAAATATTTCTCTAGTTTCTTTGGAAACAGGGCTTTCAAATGAAAGACATTTCATTCACCATGTATAGAAGGTATTGCATTTTTGGAAAAGGTACCGGACTAATCTACTCTGAATATTTTTCAACAAGAAGGATTGTTCGAAAATAGCCCATTTCTGTCTCCGATGAGTATATGGGTATCAATAAAATCCGTAGCCGACAAACAAGTCCAGAGAACTATGCTGATATTGATGACAATATCTCAGACTCTTCAAACCGTACATTATATCAGAAATTCATAAAAATTAACCGATTTATTCTCGAAATACAGGGTATTCATTGAAAAAAAAAACGCATTCCTTTAAGAAACTTGGACTGTATCTTTTTACTCACCCTGTATACATGAAATGACTATGCAACGTTCTCAACATTGAGGAATGTTTGATATATATGACATGCTCTCCCCTCTCCGAACTAAAAAACGAGGGGTTGATGTACCCTTATTTTCGAACCACCCTGAATAAAAAAAACAATTAACTTCTATCAAGATTGAGGGAGTTCATCCAGGCTGAATTAAATCTTCAATTCTCAACAGAGAACTCACACTGGTTGTTTTAAAATTAATCGGATTGGATTTGTCTTTGTTCACCATGTTGTAGAGCACAAAACAAAAAAGTATAATGGATATGAGATCAACGTGACTTTGTACCATCATTGAGGCATGGTATTCCCAGAATAAATAGGCGTTTTGTCAATTCTCGGAATTGTTGAAAATTCTGAGTAGAAAGCATCTTTATCTCGAAAACTAGACGGTCAATTTTTGTGTGCCCATGGACACTTTTGCCGGGGAAGTCAATATCTACAACATACCAAACATTCAGGAAATTTAACCGAAAGCCATTTTCCATGAGGATGGGGCGGGGTCATTTCCCTGATAAAATGTCTGTAGTTATCCCTGAAAGGGGCTTATTAATGAACACTTACATACACACATAATTGAATTGAGATTAGTTCGAAACATCGTCATTTTGCAAGTTGGACCTAACCAATTATATATTTTGCTAGCTTCGATAATTTATGAACATGAAGCAGATCAGAGCAAGGAATAGGATTTTGTAGAGCTCACAGAGGATCAGCCATCTAATATGTGAAAACCGAATGCACTAGTTGACACCAGGATTTTTTAACTTTTATGTTCATTTGCTCTTGCAACTTCTGGATCAGGAATCCATAGACTATTAATATAAAATATGGGGTCAGGAATAATAAACTTTTAATTAATTTTTCAGGTGGTCAAACATTCTTTGAAATTTGCTTTGTTCTTTGATTCAATAATTCCAAAGAAATCATTCATAGTTATTTATTTTCCTAGTTCCTGGATTGATTGGAGTATTGCAGTCTCTGGAAGCAATAAAAATCATCACTAACTCGCCAGGTGTTTTATCGGGTCGATTTCTCACATTTGACGGCTCAACTTCCACTTTCCGAAATATCAAACTGCGGCCAAGAAATCCCAATTGTGAAGTCTGTGGAGAAATTCCTACGATCACAAGTCTGATAGACTACGAGCAGTTTTGTGGATCCAGTGCTCATGACAAGGTAACTATTACAATTTTTATATTTGGTTCCGAATTTTTATGTGATACAGTTTTTAGGTGACAAATATTGATGTTTTGAAATCTAGCGAACATATTGAAGTAAGGGAACTCTTTCAAATCAATAAGGGTAATGTTATTCTAGATGTAAGACCAGAATTGGAATACAGAATGTGTAGTTTACCAAACAGTGTAAATTTTCCCTATGGTAACATTGGTAAAGATGAGGTGGCACTGAAAAACATTCTAGAGGAGAAAGTATCTCAGGGGATCAAAAACGGTAACAATTTTGAAAATATACTTTTGATAAATGTATTTAATTTTTACTTGCAGTTTATGTAGTGTGTCGGCGAGGAAATGACTCCCAAAGAATGATTGGATACTTGAAAGAAAAATTCAATGATGGATGGATCAATTTCTTCAATGTGAAAGGAGGTCTTCATGCATACTCCAAGTATGTTGACCCAAGTTTTCCTGTGTATTGAAGAATTATGTGATAATTATTTTTATATATCCATATGAATATATTCATAACTACATATTTTGCGTTTCGCTGTTTAATGATATATTTTTGTGTCATTAACATTCATCTGATTAAATTCAAATATTTTTTAATAGAATCCTTGAAGGAACATAAGGGGATTTTTATAATAAAAAGACGGGTTCATAAAATTTCCAAGTTGATCATCATCAATCAGTTTTACGCAAATAAAATGTTTCGAGGACAAATCAATCAAATCAAATGTTATTCCAAAGATGATAATTACATACTTTCAGTAGTGATTTGTACATTTGAGCAATTGAATATAATTATAAAGACAAGTAAATATAAAAACTAGGTTTACATATCAGGATGATTTCACCTAAGCAAAGCTTGTTTTGTGAATATCCACCAGAGACCCAATTCTTGAATTTGCAGGAAAATATTCTCTAGAGAAAATGACGTCATTTTCTCTTAATACTGGATATTGCTATTCTTGACACTTATTTAAGGAGTTGATTCCTTTCGAAATTGTAGGAATACTTTCTCCAGGTTTTCACTAGGAGACATATAATTCACTGGTGAGATTGATTGGCTGAACACGATTCTTTGTTGTTGTTTTTTGAGATTTGATTGTTTTCGTTTGTTATTTGTGACAAAATCGGGAAAATGGAAGGAACGTTCATTATCAATAATATGACCAACAGGAGAGAGCAGCTTATGCAAGAGCACATAGACGGTTTGTATATCAGAATTTATTAGTACATTTGCCTTTCATCATTATTTTCAATAGTAACTATCAAGAGTTTTTTGTTTATTGCTAACAAAATTTCTGTTTGTCACTTCAAAATTCGTATCAGTACGAGAATTCTAACCAATAAACCCCCACATTCAAGCTCATAATTTACAGGGGTAACAATAAAACCTGTCTTTTTCTGAGAATGTGATTTCTTAAAATATAAATTCTACCGAAATCATACTCGATATACGTTTGGAAACACATTCCTAACTTGTCCAAGAATATTTGCCAAGAGAATTTGAAAGTATATGAAATAATTCTCTGGAGAAAAATTTCCTGCAATTTCAAGAATTGAGCCGCATAGACGTAGGCTAAGCGTATTTCAATATCAATAGTATTGTCATTGTCTAATGTATCTTTAGACAATGGTATTGTGTATTTATATTGATGTATTTGTCTTTACTCTGGAGAATTTCAAGTGGGGGGAGATATATGTAGATAGAGAGGGAGGAGGTGTGTTTTGGTTAGGAGAATAAGTTAAAAATGGATAAGTCTATTGGATTTATTCGTTTTGAAAAATACCTTTTAGTTTGATGAAATGAATGGTCTTACGATATACTATTGAATAAGCTTGATTGAAGCATTACACTGAACATTTCTTGAAAAATGTTGTTATATTATGGTTGTATTTAAAATATAAATATTCATCCCTGAAGTTTTCAGAGGATACTTCGAATTAAGAAGGAAAATTACAGTGCTGAGTCACCATCCTACAATTCCAAAATACATAGAATCCCTCAATTGTATGGGTGATTAGGTGAGGGAGTGAAATAAATTTACTACCTTTTTTCAGATCCAGAAGATTCCGAACATGTTTTTCCCATGATATTAAAAAACAAATTCCGAGAATATGATGATTAAACAGATTTGGGAATAGAGAACACGCATAACTTCATTTTATTTTTTCTTTGCATTAGTTCGACCCTCAAGAATTAAATTTTATTAAAATAATTTCTAAATTCCCAGAATTTTGTCAAAATTTAAAAGGTGCTCCTTAATTCAACTAGATTTGACCTTCACTTGAATAACTTCCCCCAAACACTAGCGCCAATTGTGGTTGTTTCAGGAATATTGGTATACAATACTATTTCTTACAACCCAAACATAAATTCCACCTCAATTTTAATGTGATGTTTCAGTAACAATTGAGTACAACGTAAAACATATAAATGAAGACAGATGAAATTATAATTGATAGTTCGAAGCAACTAGCGGTAAAAAATAGAACTGTGTGAAGTAACGATGCATACGTCCATCAGAGGCGCTTCGAGTACGTTTTTCAATGTGATGAGGAAATTGGCGTTTTCAATTTCAAATTATGGAAAACAAAAAAACAGATTTCTAAGTTTGTTGCTAAACTTTCTAGGTGGTAATCTTTATGAGCATATTAAAATATTTTAGAAAAATGTTCCTTTTTTAAAAAAGCGTGTTCCCAATTGAACTAATGGGATAAAGGTTGTTTCCGTTTTTGGGGTGAGGGGGATATGACATTAGGTTTCTATTTGCCACTGGCGAATGGTTACGATATCTATGATTTATAGAGCTCGTCCAATATTGAAACGACCACTTGGCCTTCCCCTACCTAACAACAAATTCTTCTGGAAGATGCCCGAACTGTGGCTATTAATAGAAATTTCATAGGCGTACCAAATTATTTGGTATAGGCGATACACGAGACGCTGTTTTTGACGATTAAAAATTGGTATGTGGGGGTGTTCGGGGTCGGAGATTATGAATTTTTTTGTAAAAATTCATGAATTTTAGATAATAACTGCACTACCTATTTATTAATCAAACAAACCTAACCTTTCAAACGCTGCATGCCAACACAGAGTAAGGCTATATAGCGCTCTCTGATGGTGGCTTCGGCATATATTTAAAAAAAGAAGAAGACATTTTTTAACCTTCAAAGTTTTTGAATTTGAAAGTGGTTTGCCTACATGCTGATACGGATGGAAAATAAAAAATAAATAGACTTTAAAATTCAAGTTGTTAGGATGAAGTTTCAATATAAGGTAATGTACAAAGTGCTTCTAGAAAATCTGATATTGATTCTATGTAATTTCAGTTTCAAAATATTCTGGGAACTGTCTACAAAAAAGGTAATTTACTGTTCACCCCCGATGGAAATTCTGTTATCAGCCCTGTAGGTAATAAAATAACTATATATGATTTGAAAAAGTGAGTAACGTCTCTTTCAATCCCATTCAAGTGTATATAAATATATTTTTTTTTAGTAACAAATCCAGTACTCTACCAATTGAAAGTAGATACAACTATGTTGCCCTGGACTTGAGCCCCAATGGTTGTGTGCTTATAGCAGTGAATGAAGAAGGTGAAGCTCATATGATAAGCCTCATCTCCCAGACCATTGTTCACAAGTATAGATTCAAAGGAAAAGTGAGAGCTGTCAAGTTTAGCCCAGATGGAAAACATTTTGCCGCATGCAAAGAAAATAATGGTACATTTAAATACAGTTATTGAGAGTTTTTTTTTATATTTCAATAGTTTTGCTTCCTGAGTTTTTGAGAACTAATATATTTTTTTGCAGTATTTGTTTTCAAATCCCCAGGACCTTTCACTGGTGAATATAATGCTTTTATTATGGAAAGGGTATTTCATGGAGCTTACGATGAAACTACCTGTGTCGACTGGTCCTTTGATTCAAGGATATTAGCTGTTGGTTCCAAAGATATGGCAGTTAAACTGTATCCTCTAGACAAGTGAGTTTTTCAATTAATAATGGGGATAAGCCCATTTATTTTACAAAAATATGCTTGGAGCAATCTCCAATTTGTTTTCATTTATAATTGTTTTATTTTAAAATAGTCCCACCGCACGGTCACTATTTTAAAATTCAGAGATGCTTTCTAGTTTTAAATTATTTAGAAAAAAAATACTATTCCAAAATCACTGGCAAAAAATAGTCAATATATCTGTTATTATTTAATAATATGAATATCAGGTACATATATTTTTTTATTTAGTTATATACGGTTATATATGTCAGGCCCTTATTAAATTCAAAAATATGTTACAGCCAAAATTCATCAACCAATTCTCCAAAAGGTTTTCCTATGAAAATCCCACTATTAAAAACTTGTTGAAAAATAAAATATAAGGCATAAGTCAAAATCACAATTAGATAACCAAAAAACAAACCACTTCAAAACGAATAATCTAAACCAAAATGCTTTAATGTATACTCCCATGTGCCAAAGTATTCTAATGAAAGCTTTGCACTATGGTTATTTCATGGGTTACAAGAAGCGTCGCAACTCACCAAGTCTGCAACAATTACTTCCATAACAGGCAGCAATTTTCCATATTCAAGAAATTCCAAAGGTATTTTTATGTTATTCTCGCATAACATCACTATCGACCCTCGCTGAAATTTCCGTTATTTAACATAAGAGTCGCTACCCTTATTCTGCTTTTCATGCTGTATAATTTTGTCCAAAGTACAATTTAGATGTTTTTGACAATTCCCGACAACACCATACAGGGTGTTACATGCTCACAGTCATTTTTATAAATAATATTTTCAGGTGGGCCAACTTTAGAATATATTCATTGGGAAACCACACAGATGGGATAGTCGGTTGCTTTTTTGAAGAAGATAGCTATGATATCACCACAATCAGCAGAAATGGACAGACTTGCATATGGGAATGTACAATAGATCCAAAAGACATGATTCCTCGTGAATTGGCCCCACCAAAAAAGAGAAAGGTATGTAACCTTTTTCAAAATTATAGGTATTTTGTTTAATGATTTCAACTGATCCGATTTTTTCTTCCTTTTCCTGGGAGTTTTGAAAAATACCATTATGTCTCTTTTTGCTATTTAATCATGAAAATTACCAAATTTTTCTATAATTTTTTTTTTTTTTTTTTTAATAATAAGGCTTGTGTTTCCTATATCTGGTGGTGAATAAATATTTTGTTTGACCTAAAAATGTGCATACTAATAACAAACCTTCAATTTCTAGAAACAACCCAGTGATCTAGTTGAAGACGATATTGATACTTCAAAGTCCTTAGAAAGAACCGAAGAAGAAATAACCAAAGCCTTAGGTGAAGTTACAGTAAATGAAGATGAACCTAAGGAGGAAGAAGTAAACAAACTCTTTTATAAGAGGATAGCTAGGCATTATTTGGCTGATGAGGTACGGAAGAATAATAGAGACGCAACCTTAACTTCTGCTGCATATCACAAGAAGTCTAGAATATTGGTCACAGGTAAAATTATTTGCATAATAATATTTATGGAGTAGTTTCAAACTGGAAGAAATAGCAGAAGCGTACAATCCTTTTTTTTCAGGTTACTCGACGGGCGATTTCTTCATACATGACTTACCTGATGTCAATCCGATACATTCTCTGAGCATATCTGAACAAAAAATCTCTTCAATAGCTTTGAACCAAACTGGAGATTGGATAGCTTTAGGGTGCAGTGGAATGGGACAACTTCTTATTTGGGAATGGCAAAGTTAGTACAGATGAAACTGTTTAAATTTTTGGGATTTTCTCTTTAGGAATATACAAATGATATTCGTCAGTAATGCAATTTTGAGAAAGTGTTTGTCTAAAATGTTTCACGCTAGAATTTTTTAAGTTATACTTCTTTTGGTCGAAAGTTGAAGGTCGTATGCTGAAAGTTGAAGGTCGAATGTTGAAGGTCGCATGTTAAAGGTTGAATTTCAAAGATAGAATGTCAAAAGTTGAAGGTCGAAAGTTGAAGTTTGACGGTTGAAGGTAGAATGTTGAAGGTCGCATGTTGAAGGTTGAAAAATGAATCTTTTCATATTACCTGTATTGAAACTGCGAGTTTCATTGTCTGTTTAGCCATTCGAAATAAGACAATTTCAGACCAATGCGGATTTCAAAGGGCCAAGAAAGAAGGTAGAATGTTGAAAGTGGAAGGTCGAAAGTTGAAGTTTGAAAGTTAAAGGTCGAAAAATGAGGTCAAAAGTTGAAGGTCGAAAGTTGAAGGTCGAAAGTTGAAGGTTGAATGTTGAAGGTCGCATGTTGAACGACGAATGTTGAGGGTTGAAAGTTGAAGGTCGAAAGTTGAAGGTCGAAAGTTGAGGTCAAAGGTTGCATATTGAAGGTCGAATAATGAAAAATTAATGTTTTCCCATACTACCTGTATTGAAACAGTGTGTCAGCCAGTCGTAACAAGACAATTTCAGACCAATGCGACTGTTGGCGGGAAGAAACCGTCGAGTTTCTGCCCGCTCAATGAAGTTTGAATCATTTTAACCCTGTCAGAATAGCTTTTGTTTATTATGAATCGCTACATAATTGTTATTCTGACCATTAAGTAATCTGACAGATGTCATATTTACAAGACTAAACTAGAATAAATATACGATAAGTTTTGAGCAAAAAAATACAAGTACACTACTGAGAATATCCCAGTTTCAAAGCTGATAACATGAAAAGTATAGTGTGTGACATGGGATGAAACACTATTTCAGACTTGGCGTGAAATCGTCTTGTTTCATCCCTCATCACACAATTCTTCTTCTATGCACATAGTGGGCTGGTTCCGCCGATTTCTCTGACGAAACTCAGCAGTTTCCTCAGCTGAATCTCTTTGACATCTTCTGGATTCAGAATTATGCTACCCAGGTTGATCTCCCTCTGGTGCACCAGAGCGGGGCACTCAGTAAGGCTGTGCGACGATGTTTTGTCATCTTCCAGGCACCATCTGCATAAGGGATCATCTGTGATCCCGATGAGTTCCATGTGCCTGTTCAGGTGATTGTGTACCGTTAGGAGCCCAGTCACAGTCCTGATATCCCTTGGTCTTGCAGTTTCTTCAAGGCCCCTTTATTTTTCAGCATGGCATCTCCTGCCATGTTTTGATGAACTGCTTTTGCAGCAGTCCCTCCATGTTTGAGATGGCCATGCTATTGGGTATTCCCAAGATTGGTTCCGGTCCGACCGGTGTCTTTCCCCATCCAATCTTGGCTACTCTGCCTGTTCGTTCCCAGGAACACCTGTGCGTCCTGGGTACCCATATGAGGCTGACTTTCCTTGTTGTTTGCAAACTTTCTATGGCGTTTCTACACTCGGACAACAATTTGGATGTGATCTTGTTTGATCTTACCGCCATGATTGCTGCCTTGCTGTCCGAGTAGATGAGAATAGGTCCTCGACTTCTGTTGTCGAGGCTTTCCTGAATGCAGGTGAGTATAGCATATACTTCGGCCAGGAACACTGAGGCGTATTTGCCTAGAGGAACTGAGATTTCTTTCTTTGTACCTTCCTCTTATACTCCTGCGCCAGACATTCCCCCAAGTCTTGATCCATCTGTATACTTGGTTGATCCCTCGTGGGGATAATGATTTTTGGTCCCTTTTTAAAATTCAGAACCGGCGGGATGCTATCTCTTTCCATTTGTAGGATTGGACAGCCCTCCTTTGCCTTGTTCCAAATATTGGAGTGTCCATGGTCTGCCTCCATGCCAATCCATTGGCCTGTACCTTGGAGTCTGTAGGCAGTATGCATGGCCTCATGTTCAATGACTAGGTGCAGAGGTGGTAGTCCTAGCAGAACTTCTAGAGCTCTGGTAGGCGTCGTCCTCATAGCTCTGGTAGGCGTCGTCCTCATAGCACCTGTCATTTCTAGGCAAGCCAGTCTTTGTACTTTATCTAGTTCATTTTTGGACTTGCTTCTTGTGGTGCAGTACACCAAACGATGGACCCGTACGTTAGCATCGGGCGAATTATCGCCGTATATATCCAATTTAGGGTTTTTGGGGTCAAGCCCCACGTCTTACCAAAGGCTCTCCTGCATGCCCAGTAGGAGCAGATAGCCTTCTTGGTGCGATTTTCAATCTGCTCGTTCCAGGTCAGCTTGGAGTCTATATGACTCTAAGGTGTTTCGTCGACCTTTTGTATGGAAGCTGTCTTCCTGAAATACGTATATCTGGAAAAGTTCCTATTTTGCGTTTCTTGGTAAAGAGTACCAAGTCCGCTTTTTCTGGATTGACTCATCACACAATATAATATTCTTTCAAATCAATATTTTTTTCTCAAACAATTCGTAGAAATAATTGTCGGTCGGTAATCAAAATGTCTCTATCCTTGTCTTTTTTTCAAAGGAACATCCATGTTTTATGTATAATAGTGAGAAAACATTAATATTTCCTTTCAACAAAATACAGAAAACTTCACTTTGTGTTCACATATGTTCAGCTAGTTTTGATTTCTTAAAGGGATTATAAACCCCCAAAAAGTGAAAAGGTTCCTTTACCCCCCCAAAAAACTATCCGCCATTTTCTAGCACAGACATAATTACTTTTCTTTATTAAATCACCTATATGATGTTACTATTCAAGAAATATGTTCTCACTTATTTTTCTCTCAAACAGTTTTTTTGAGCACTGCATTGAAAGAAATAAACCTGGTCAGTCTTGGTGTAAAAATTGAGATAATCACGAAATTATTGATAAAGGTAAAAATATTTCCCCCTTTTATTTCAATGGAGTTTTTTAGGTGAAACTTATGTTATGAAACAACAAGGTCATTCCAACAACATGTCTTGTGTGTCATATTCGACAGATAGTCAGATGTTAGCTACTGGAGGCGAAGATGGCAAAGTTAAGTTATGGAATCTTCATTCTGGTTTTTGTTTTGTAACATTCAACGAACACACAAATGCTGTAACTTCTGTGGCTTTCAGTGGCAATAAGAAATTCGTGGTGTCAGCCTCTCTTGATAGTACTGTACGAGCATATGATTACTTGAGGTTAGTAAATACCTAACAATTTAACATGAATTGACTGATTCTAAAGAAAAAAGTTACTATATAATGCCATTAATATATTTCTGAAATGTACAAGCATTTTCGATGATCCTGATTAATTCCAGTAACTTTAAACATTTCTTCAAGGTACCGTAACTTCAGAGTATTCACAGCTACGAGACCAGTGCAATTTTCTTGTGTTGCTGTTGACAGTAGTGGAGAATTCGTTGCAGCTGGTGGTCAGGATATATTTGAAATTTATCTGTGGTCAGTGAAAACAGGGCGGCTCTTGGAGATGCTTTCTGGTCATGAGGGGCCTGTGGTTAGTATCCATATACATGATCTATTTTTTTTTCTTGTCTCTAATGCTATTTTTATGGTTGTCAAAAAAGCATTCGATAGTCAGCGTCCTTTCTATAAACTCTACCAATTAGCTCTGCCCCCCTGGATCATACATCTCATCCACAGTATCAAGTAGAAGAATGTCAGTGAAAATCAATAACGTTCTCTTGAGGGAATTCATTGCCCCACAGGGTGTACCACAAAGTTCCGCTCTGCCCCTCCTTCTGTACAATATATACTGCGCTGACTTGAAAAGCATGCAACCAAATGTTAGCCAAGTCATGTATATTACAGTATGCAGACGATACTGCTCTAGTAACACACTATAAATCAGAAAATACCGCCAAAAACCAACTACAGGAATTGATAAATCTCACCCAATGGAGGCTACATATCAACCCACACAAAACGGAATTAATAATTTTTAACCACATCCCATCAGACAATTCTCTCACCATCATGATCAATAATCATCAAATCCCACCACGCACTACAATAGAATACTTGGGATTATATCTGGATCACAAGCTCAATTTTAAACATAACACTGCATTAGCAAAGAGAAATGTCAAGACAAGATCAAAACATTTCAGAACACTAACTTATAAACACCAGGGAATCAAATCCTCAACCGCAGGTAAAATATATAAGTCAATCTGCAGACCAATTTTGGAATATGGCCATCCTCTATACCTCAACTGCAGAAATACCCCAAAGAGGAACTTTTGCAGAAACCATAACCACAATACGACACCCAAATAACACACTCCTTAACCTTTCCAACAATTTGCTCTACATCAAGACAAAGTGCAAAAACTCCAAGAGAGAATGGAAATGCTCTCAAAGAAGTTCGCCTCCAAACCTATTAATACGGAATTAATGGACCTCTATTACTGAAGAGGAATAATGCCAGGCCTCCGCATAAATTTCCAGCGAAGCCACTAATACCCATTTTGAAAGAGCTGGCGGAAAGACAGTAACACAATATTTTTGTTTGACACTAATTAATATGTAGTTCGATTTTTTTTCTCCTAAGACGTTATAACATACTCAATGTAATTATCCAATGGCTGAAGGAACCGGTCGATGGCCAATTGATTGTATCGTATTGTATTATATATACAGGGTGTCCCATTGACTTCCTCTTTTCCTCTCGGGAATGTATAAATGGGGTCAAAATATCACCAGTACTTCATATAACTTTTGTTCCTAAAAGCCTTCGTTACCAAGTAACAGGCCCTCAAAGTTACAAAATGAAAAATGTTTTTCTTTGATAACTTTCAAAGTGAATATTCAAAATCATCTAAATTTTGGTGATTTGACTAAACAAATGAATTCCTTCGATGAGCTTTCATGCAGGAGTCAGTTCTTTTGCTACAAAGTCAGGAACGGACTACCCCCGATGGTCCACACCCCAAAACTTTGAAATGACTGGGATTTGCCAATATGTTTTAACAAAACAAGGTTACCTGGACAATTTCCTGAATAAAAGTACTGGTGTGGAAAATCGATCGGAGCAAAGATTTTTGATAAAAATGCATTTTTGTTCGACGACATCCAACCTGAGATGTCTACCATTATTCGAAAAGATTAATTTGTAATGAAAATAGAAATGATAAGTACAATGTTATAACGAATTTTTATCATGCAAACACGTTTACCTTACAAAACTCATGGTGTAAATAATCAATCGTAAGCCTCAAGAGCAAACAGAAATGCAAAATCCGCTATAAAAACTGCTTGATATGACCCCCGCCTCTCTCAATACATTTTCTTAGTCGACGCAAACACCCTCTCTGCACTTGAAATAGCATGCCAGGGTCGTTTCGTATGGCTTCACAATGTAATGTAATTCTATTCAACAAGGCATCTCTGGTGTGAATAGGTGTAGCGTAAACGAGGCTTTTTAGATGCCCCCACAGACATAAATCCAATGGATTTAAATCTGGAGACCGCGGTGGCCATGAATATGGCCCACCTCACCAATCCATCTATTGGGGAAAATCTTGTTCAGATGGTCCCGCACAATCAAACTAAAATGAGGAGGAGCGCCATCATGCATAAACCACATATCTCTTCGGGTTTGCAATGGAACATGTTCCAAAAGTCCATTCAAATCGTTCTGAATGAACTCCAAATAATGTTCTCCATTCAATCGGTCATGTGGAACGAATGGTTTTCACCTATTCATGTGCAGCCGTTTTTGTAGTTTATTCGTTTGATTTTTATTAGTTATGTCTTCTGATGTGCGTTTTTTCAGCTAAATTTATCTTCGGGTTAAAGATTTTCTCCCATGAAATTATACTTATCAGTGAAACTCCTCAAGATTTAAACTGTGAATACGAATTTGCAACATCCAAATGTTGAGTTTCATTAGATTCAGATAACACAACACGAAACGTGCTTATTCCACGCGTACATACAGAATATGGACTGAATTCGATATTTCATAGTGGATTAGCTTGTTAGTTCAAAAACACCACGAATCTACATAACTTGATATTTCATTTGAAAAAATATCTACATTGTGAATGAAACTTTCAACTAGGTACTGTACTTTTTGTTTACGACTTTATTTTAGCATATTTTGTATTATCCCTGTTATAAATGTTGTTGAATTAACGTTAGCATTAGTATTTCTACTGTGAAAATTTTTCATTTCAAATAATGGTGGACGATCGGGTTTGATGTCGTCGAGTAAAACTGCATTTTTCTTAAGAATCGTTGCTCCGATCGACTTTCCACACGAATACTTTTATTCAGAAAATTGTCTACGTAACCTTATTTTGTTGAAAACTATTGAAAAATTATCTGTCATTTCAAAGTTTTGGGGTGTGGACCATCAGGGGTAGTCCGTTCCTGACTTTGTAGCAAAACAACTGACTCCTGCATGAAAGCTCATCGAAGGAATTCATTTGTTTAGTCAATCACCAAAATTTAGATGATTTTGAATATTCACTTTGAAAGTTATCAAAGAAAAACATTTTTCATTTTGTAACTTTGAGGGCCCGTAACTTGGTAATGAAGGCTTTTAGGAACAAAAGTTATATGAAGTACTGGTGATATTTTGACCCCATCTATACATTCCCGAGAGGAAAAGAGGAAGTCCAGGGACACCCTGTATATATGTGTATGTATTTATATATTTATTTAATATAATTAATGTTTGTATATTAGGGCCTCCTATTTCAATAAAGATTTTCTCCCAAATGACCTGTGTCTCGGAAAGATATATGTATATTATGATACAAGTGTATAAGTGAGCCTTTAAAGCACGCGCAATGAGCTTGAGGGCACGACACGGAGCGGAGTGCCCTCAACTTTGAAAGTGCTTTAAAGGCACTTATACTTGTGTATCATACGCTATTTTTTATTATACCTGCACCATTACTTCAATAACAATGCTGGAAATGAATTTTAGATCAGGATAATGACAAGTGGTATTCAAATATCAAATAATCATAATTGTACATTCAAAATTTACTTGAAATAGTTGTTTTATATTTTTGATGTAATTTGACACATAAATAATAAAATTTGGACTTGTTTATGTTACCTAGCAACTTTTAAAAAACGTCGTGTCTTAATCTTGAGATTTCGCACGTTTTTTAGTTCAAAAAACAAGGATTATGATGCAGGTATGATGAAAAAATATTTTTGATGCTAACAGTTGTGTAAATAGGCTTTTTTCTAAATAATTACAAACTTTTAATAAAAAACAAAGGACAATAAGTCATATGCATCTTCTTTGGTTCTGTTTTGCAATCTGCATCTTCGACCAAAAAAGTTTCACCTACCCGACTTGGTACATAAATAACTATTTTGCCCATTCGTTGTTGTGGAGGAAAAATATTCTTAACAACTAATATATCTCAGCATATCACTCTTTTTCAGTCTAGCTTAGCTTTCTGCCCCACGTTGACAGGCACCACAATGGTGTCGGTATCATGGGACAAAACGTTGAAGATTTGGGATGCCATCGAAAAAGGTTCAGCTCACGAAACCATCGACCTTACCGCAGATGGTATATGTGTAGCTTTCAAGCCAGACGGTCAAGAAGTAGCCGTTGCCACTTTGGACGGACAAATTTCCTGCTATAATGTGAAAACTGCCATTCAAGTATCTTCTATCGAGGGTCGGAATGATTTGGGTAGCGGCAGATCTGACACTGATTTGATAACGGCCAAAAAGTCTCTACAAGCCAAGTAAGTACAATAAGCATTTCAAGAGAAGCAAAACGTCCTCTGGTGGTTTGATCCAGTAATAGATTATATGATATTGTTTTTGTCATGTGTGGATCATCATGATCAAAAGAATGAGTTTTAATAATTGATTTTATAATAGGGATTTAGTGATTTTGCTGCTGGAATAAATTGAATTCAACAAAAAAAAACTGATGCACATCATATCCAAAAGAGACCAAGAAAAAATTTAAACAAAGTAGATTTGTCAATAACTTGTCACTCAAAGTTAAACAAAATCTCTGGTCTGATATTCACATTGATCTCTTTCAATATTTTTGGTTTAGCATTAATCAAAGTGGAACACATTTTGTATAGATACAATAAACTACTTCTACCTGAAAAAAATATTCAAAGTTATACAAAATTATTATTGCAATCCATTTAATTATTATCCTTCGGGACTGAGGATTCCAAATTGTGGGTTAGTTTTCGTACAGTTGGACAATGCATTTTGAGATATAAGATTCAAGGTAAAACACAATTTTTGACATTCTATTCATTTCTTATCAAATAGGAATCTCTTCCTATTTGACGATTCATTGTTTTCCCTTTCGCTTTGTATAGCAATATGATTCTAGACACACCATGTTTCTTGGCAGCTGTTGCCTCCGGCATTCCTCGTTGAACATCTTTTACTGCCTTCAACATTTAGTTCTATCCGTAATTCAGAATTTTTCTCTTCTCAATCAGTGGCATCTTGAATAGAATTTGTAAAAATCCCAATAGTTGACATTGAATAACCAGTATCTATTGGTACTGGTTGTTCAATTCCCGTTTAATGTTGATCAGAGGATATTGCTTGTGATTGATGCAAAAAGAGATGAATAAAAATTCTACCATCTCATCATAGCACTATTATTGACACCTGTCATTTTAAATCACGCATTTAGATTTCCACAGAATATTTATTTAAATTTACAACATGTTTCGCTGACACAGTAGCTTCTTTAGATGAATGAACAATAAACCAAATAATACAATGACAAACAGTTATAAACTACCTGAGATCATTATCGGTAATTACATCTATGGAGATAAGTACAGACACTAATCTCCCAAAACATAAAATATATCCTCAATTATAATGATGTTAGTCCAAGGGGTTAGTCCAAGTTCTAGTTTAATCTATTTCTTAGGAAAACAAATTCAAAAGTGGTGAATTATTCAAATCAAGTTGGTCGTTAAGTAATATGTTTGAATTTTTCAACCTATTAATTTCCAATATTTCCAACTGATTCAGTTCAACACCTTTATTTTCTACATGTAAAAACTTCAAAATCATCATTGAAACAATGGTTTTCTTCTAAAAGGTGATTGGAATATGTTGATTTTTTTTTTAAATAACTTATATGATGTTCATGGATCCTATCTTTTAATGTTCTACCAGTTTGGCCAATATATATTTTAGGACAAGTTCCACAATTCAATCTATATACTACCGATTTTTCGGATTTTGAAATTCTGTCTTCATTAATTTTGATGAATCTACCCAACACATTATTTGTTCTATACACAATCTTCAGATCTTGTTTATTAGTGGTCTGTTCACAATATGTAAGTGTTCTATAATTTTGATTAGAGTTTTTGGTGGTAGAAAAAATAATTTTATTTTTTATTTTTTTTGAAATTTTCTTGTAAAGGGGAAAATTTACTAATCTATGAATATTATAAACTGCAACTTTATGTTGGTAGGGATGGTTAGAATTAAAATGAATAGTAATATCCGTGTGGGAGGGTTTGTGGTAATTTTTTGTTTAGATTGGTTATTGTCAAGTCCAAAAATTAATTTCTTCTGATTCTATTTTGATAGATTCTGTACATCCAAAGAAATTAATTTTGCATTATCAGGAAGAGTAACGTTTTATATTTAACCGACGAAACCAAAAAGGAGGAGGTTCTCTAGTCGACGCGAATTTTTTATTTTTTTTTATGTATGATCAAGCATAACTTTTTACGGAGACGTCCGATTCCGATAATTCTTTTTTCAGTGGATAGGGTGTACTTCGAAGTTGGTCCCATTTGAATTTAAAATATGAAATCCATCCCTAAGGGTAGCAAAATGAAAGATATTGATCAGTCACCCTCTGAATTCTGGTCGGTTAACCGATCTTCGATTTGGATGATTCTTCTTTTATCAGATAGGATATACCTCATAGTTGATCATATTTGGATTTCGAATGGAATTATCCAAAAATAGGGGATAATTGATTTTTCACTTGTGAACATTGGCACACATATGTAGTTGACAATGACAGATCGCTAGTGTCATTATCACAATCAATATATTCTATGAGAGAATGGAATGATATACAAAGTAATGAAATAAACAACCAGAACAACAAAAATAATTTATATTACAACAAATAGTAAAAGTAGATAATCATATTATTTAACTGGTAATAGTTGAAGTAAGGTGGGTAAGTAAGTATTTTGGAAGTAATAAAAACAAGCAGTTAGTAATTAGTAGATTTCAGCCACAAAATTGAAATAAAACTTTTAACAGAATAAACTGACGAAATCGAACTGAAAGTAAAATAAAATAAACCTTCTTAGTCTCAATAACTAATTAATGTAGTAACTAATTTTGAGTCGGCCAAACAAACAATCAACTAAGATCATTGAATTACTTCAAAATTATCAGAATGTCACCGCCCAACTCGATGCCATCATTTTACGCCTTACCTAATTCATTTGCTTGTTTGTTTGGGCCGACCCAAAATTAGTTACTTACATTAGTTTAGGAGCTTAGTTATTGAGACTAAGAAGGTTTATTTTATTTTTTACTTTTCAGTTCCGTATTTCGTCGGTTTAATTTTTTGTTAAAAAGTTTTTATTGTTTTCGTCGGTTAAGTCATTGTCAACTTCCAAAATACTTACTCACCCACCTTACTTCAACTATTACCAGTTGAATAATATGATTATCTACTTTCACTATTTGTTGTGATATAAATTATTTTTGTTGTTCTGGTTAGTTTATTTCATTACTTAGTATATCATTCCATCCTCTCATAGAATATATTGATTGTGATAATGACACTAGTGATCTGTCATTGTCAACTACATATGTGTGCCAATGTTCACAAGTGAAAAATCAATTATCCCCTATTTTTCTACCCGTAGGGTGGATAATTCCATTCGAAATCCAAATAGTAATATGAGGTATACCCTATCTGATAAAAAGAATCATCCAAATCGAAGATCCCAGTACAAAGTTATGCCTGATAGAATCGGTTAACGGACCAGAATTCAGGGGGTGAGTGATCAATATCCTTCATTTTGCTACCCTTAGGGGTGGATTTCATCGTTTAAATTCAAATGGGACCAACTTCGAAGTACACCCTATCCACTGAAAAAAGAATTATCGGAATCGGACGTCTCAGTAAAAAGTTATGCGTGATCATACATAAAAAAATAAAATAAAAAAAATTTAATATATGCTTCGACTAGAGAACTTCATCCTTTTTGGTTTTTTATCAATCAAGTCAATAGAATTTTGTAAACTAAATTTTGGTTTAAATTTGCAGTGATTCTTGATAATCAATTTCTATAATTTTACTGTTGGAGCACAGTAACAAATGAGACTACTGGCCTAATGGGATAGTTTTGTTTCTGTAATTTGATAGGGAAGTACAGTTAAGGTGTGGGGGTTCATTATATTTTTAATCTAAATTTTTCCCCTTCAGTGAAAAATAATTTTGAATTCTTTAAAAAATCCTTAACTTGTGATTGGTAGGAATGAGTTGGATCGCGTTTTGGAATTCCAAAATCTCCTGAGTTAAAAAATCTAGAGTTTTTTTGATATAATCTCTATTGATAGCAATAACCCTGTTCCCTTCGTCTGCTCTGGTAAATCTAGTTTAACTTTTTATGGATTTGATTGGATTAGATTCATAGAACTCCCTTTGTCTTTTAAGAATTCCAATTTATAATGTGTGAGGCTTGATATTTATTATTGATTTGTTTAAAGTACCTCTAGATGAAATTTCTGTTTCAATACCAAGTATGTGGTTCAGAATTATTAGTATTTTTATTTTTGATATTATATTTGAATCCTTTACTTATCAAAGTCTTTTCTATGTCCGTAAAATTACCTATGTCAACTATTAGAACCATTACTTGGCACCTGCAATAAAACCGTTGAAAAAAATTTTTGCAAGTGGTTGCAAATATTTTGTTAGAAAATACAACATTTACCTCCTATTACAAATCTCACACGAAAACATCAACAAATAAACTATTTATGAAATGATCAGTTTAGATATTTCAATTTAGAATTTCAGAGAAGGATTCGGCTTGACATCACTAAAAAACTTCCGGTCAGTTCATTGTATATTTTTGTGATTCTACCTTTAATTTTGTTATAAGGCATGATGAGTCGGCTAACATTTAGAATGGATTTTTTTCAGTGAGATATAATCTTAATAAAATCTAATTTGGCTGAAAGCGTCAACATTTTGGGCTTTTACCTTACCTCTTTTTTGTTTCAGATCTTTCACCAGCTTGTGTTACTCAGCTGATGGCGAGTGTCTATTGGCTGGCGGTCAATCAAAAAACGTTTGCATTTACAACGTCAAAGAATCATTGTTGTTAAAAAAGTTTGAAATAACTCAGAATAGGTCGCTGGATGCTGTCGATGTAAGATAATGACAATTACCTGATCTTAAATCGCTCATAAAATCATTCTTCAGGATTTCATCAACAGGAGAAAATTGACCGAATTCGACAACATCGCCCTCGTAGAAGAACGTGATGAAAGAGAAGGGGGTAATGTCAGTATCAAGTTACCTGGCGTTAGGAAGGGTGATATGTCGACCAGAACTGTAAAACCAGAGGTGAGAGTATTTTCCCTACAGTTTTCACCGACTGGACAAACATGGGCGGCGGCCACCACTGAAGGTCTTCTGCTTTATTCGCTGAATTTGTCTTACGTGTTCGATCCCTGGGACCTGCAAATAGGTATCACTCCTGCTAGCGTTAGAGAAGCCATCAGGGAAGAAGACTATACAAATGGTAGGGTGGATGTTAGTAGAAATTGGATATTAATTTAAAAACTTTTAAAAATTTTGTTGCAGCTCTTATTATGTCTATGAAATTGAATGAAGCCAAATTGATACAGGAGGTTATTGAAAATATCCCCGTTAAAGACGGTAAGTTTACATTTTTGCTCTTTCATTTCACTATAAAATGTGTGGCTCTATATTTTTTTATGTTGATGAAATCGATTTTTATGGAGAATATATGGAATGAAGGAAAATTTTTCTATTTATTCATTTCAAGTAACAAATGTGGTTTGAAAATACAATTAATTTAGGAATCACATTTTGTCTTTATAATCCTGGCAACTTGTGAAAAGACCCTAACTCAAAAGAAAAAATCTGAAAGTGAAAATTTGCATTTTTATTCTGATAGTTATTTGATTTTCTATTCCAGTCTTAATTAGGAACTCATATAGATGAATTACTGTGATGTCATCGTTGGGCTTCAAATCATATATTAACACTTATACGAGGGTAACACATACAACAGCAACTTGTATTGACCATATCTTTATGAAAGAAAATCTATAATATACCAATCTAAAATATAAGTCATTCGCCATCAATGCAGATGTTACGGATCACTATCCTGTATAGCTAGGATTGCACTATGACTGTTTATAGACCAGAAGCCTTTGAAAATGCTAAAAAGTGAAAAAAAATAAATAGTAGGATGAAACCCATTGGAAAAGGAAGAGAATATAATAAAAATGAAAGGAAAAATAATTTACGGGCGATCTGAGGTCGGAAAGTGGAAGGGGGGGTGAGTTTTTAAGTGTAAAAAACTGTTTATCTCGATTTCCGGCAAAACTACAAGTCCTATAGAAAAAACATAAGGATCTGCAACTTTTGTATTTACACTTTTTTCACATAACCTCAAAATTTATGTGAAAAATTCAAATAACCAAGTTTTTGGTTTTTTATTTTTATCTTTTACAAAAAATAAATGTTTTCTCGAAATTTGGTGAAAACTTACCTTTTTATGTCCCAAACACACTGTAATTTTTTTGATTAAAAATATTTATTTTTTCACCTTATTTTGACTTGATATCGAAAAAACACCCTAATTTTCAATAAAAAATTCTCCTGTCAAAATATCAGCTTTTTTAAAAAAGTCGGTGGGCTACTGCCTACACTCTACAAGATCATAAGCAGAATGACAGAAATTGTTTTCCCTCCACTCAACTTCTGCTGCTCGAATTCAGTGCGTTCATAGATAAACAACGAAAAGTATACAGTCATACCAAAGTATTAAAAGCACCGACAACGTACGCCTCCCGTAGCCAGTGCATCTTAAGAGGCTTTGAAATTTTCCGTTCCCCGCACACTACCGACAAGCGAAAATATTCGTTTCCCGCAGCTTAGGGGTTAATGATGCATCCATTTTCGTTCCATTGAATATAAAGGTACAGGTAAGAGCTCTTTCTAAATTTTAAACTTCGGTGCTCCCTTCTCTCGTTTGAGTTGCCAAGTCGCTACTCTATTAAAGTATTGGGTCATTAATTTTATTCTTGATTTTATGTAATCCCATTAATTTATTCCTACTAGCTGCATGAGAAGGCTTCAAAAAGACCGCCCTTTTGATGACAGATTAAAAGGTTTCATGTTCGGTAGGCTTAATACCTTTCTTTGAAGTGTCAGCGACACTTACGATTCGATTTATTACAAGGGGAAGGATTTCTCATGTGTGATATTCACCACCTCCGGAGATTTGGAGATTCATTCGTTAAACGTATTAGGTCATTAATAAAAAATGGTCTGAGATTATGATTATGAATTCTTTCGAGAATTGATGGTGCAAGTGATAGAAACTTGATTATTGTTATTTCCTTTTATGAATTATTTTATTAGGCATAAGTATGACAATAGGGACTTAAATATTTTCTAATAGCTGTTAAAATTCTGCCACCTCGAGTAGAAAAAAAAACAGTTTTATCTCTATCCAGCCTAAATAACTCAAATCCCTTCAAACCTAATTCTATACTAGAAAAATCTTCAGTAAGCCATGTTACTACTAAAGTTATAACATAAAAAACTGATCATATAATAAATAGACTGGTGTAAATAGACTAAATAGTTTAGTAAGTATTTCTCGCAAATTTCAATAGTAACAACACTTCAATGTTTTTGACTTTTTTGGAGATTGCTTAACTATTTGTGCATGGCATTTTTGTATCTGATGACTAAGTCATTTTCAACATTTCGTTTCCTTTCTACAACTTTGTTCTTCATTTTATCCAAGTTACTCTTTAACGATACTTATTCGATCTTATAACTTTGCTCGTCTGAAAACTACCTTCAAAGCACGGACTCCGTGTTTATAATTTTTTCCAAGGTTTAAAACCTTACTAATGTCCAGGTCTTCATTGGTACACTGTTTTATTGATTCATTCGCTACATTCAGATCTAAAAAACCACTTTATTGTAACAAAGTTAGGACAAACAAGCAAGGCATTCTCGTTAATGCATTCATAATAATAATAATGTTTACTCATCCCAAGAAACATATATCTTTATGGAGGGACAGAGAAACTTATTATCAAATAACAGTAAAAAAATATTTATAGCAGTTAAAAATCAATATCCAGCGATAAATATAAAAAGTATTCTACATTTGATATAAATCATGAAGGGATGGTTGATAGAATGTAGTTCTTCAGTTAATTTTTGAATTTTGTTATTCTATTAATATTTTTAATTTTATCCGGTAAACTATAATAATAAATTATTCGACGATCAGTGCCAGATTTATACTCACTTACGCCGGGGGCTAATTCTTACGATGCCACCGCCAATTAGTATTAACACATTCGCTGCCTGGGTGACATGTATGAGTTGTTCTGGTGCCATCTACTTTTTTCTTTTAAAAACTTATATTTGCATGAACGCCTCTCGTGTGGTCTCAGCGTGACGAGCACTGTCATGTGGCAGTTAATGTGTTGATGGTTAGTTTCAAAGTATCCATTTATTGTTTTTTTTTCATAACATATCATAAAATTATTACATATAAAGAAACAAATTTTATTTTATATAAATACTTTCCTCGATTTTTTTTATGCGAACTCATCAATGGCCTCATTAAAATTCAGCTCTAATAACAAGTCACTGTTGATATTCAAAATCGATAGGCTATTCAAAGTATCCTCTACCATCGAATTCCTAAGATAATTTTTTACTCTTTTTAAAGTTAAGAATGACCTTTCACCACTGCCATTACTAATCATCAGGGATAGGAACATTCTCAGAGTTACTTCTACGTTGCAAAAAGTATCTTTTATTTTATATTTTTGTCTTTTTTTTCGTCTTCTCCAGAGAAAAGTACGCACCACAGCCACCAGCCGCCTGTATTGATGCGTTCAAGGCACCGCTGCGGCTCGAGATCAAAGTGAATATAATTTTCACAAAACAGTGTCCTTTTGATGCGGCGGTTGCCGCGGTCGCATTTGCGTGTGTTTGCTTGAAGATTGCTGCTTGCTTTTTTTTGCCCTTTGCCGCCTCTAGGACTACATCCTAGAGAAACATGCAAACCTCATTTTAAGAACTTTTTCAACTGTTCCATACTTGTATTTTCTACACTTAGTCACTTTTGTAAAAAAAAACAATAATCTATTTCTTAAAAAAAAAAACTTTATAGTGATCAAATGCATATGATTACAAGAGCCTAGTTATACCAAAACACAAAACAACATTTTATGAATGGGGACCAGAATATATGGCAGTCTGCCGGAAGACGTCAGGGGAGAGAGCAACTTGGACAAATTTTAAAAAAAGAGTCACTTTATATTAGTAAGATAGAGTCCTGTATGACTTCGAATTTAATGGATTTCATCTTGAGGAAATTGTAAACCAGAGGACCTCTCAACTTTCAGGCTGCTGGGTTCTATGCTCTGAGCTAGAACGTTGAAGGATACTTGGTATATTTACGTTGCTTTTTTTGTTGTGAACTTTATTTCTATGAATCTTGTTGGCAATAAAGTATTTTCTGTTCTATTCTATTCTTAAAGTCTACCGCCGGGGGCTAATAGTCTTCTAAATCCGGCTCTGCCCACGATAATATAACGTTTTTTTTCCAAACTGTTTTTATTTGTAAAATTTTCAAATAAATCTGGTGTGATATTTATGGCAATCAGAATTTACACTGAATGTGAGATTACAATGCTTATTATTTTTTGTTGAGATGGATAAAAATACATATTTTCAATTTGAATAACAAGTCAATGTCAAGCAGATCCCTTGGTTAATATAATTTAGATGTTTGTTCTAAAAACGGTAATTTGAAAATACATTTGTTTGCTTTATTTCGAAGGGAAACAATTCAATATTCAGAAAGATTATGTACTATGAATAGTTTCAATTATAATTGCTCTGTATATTTTCAAGTGTTATATCATTCTTATGTTTTTGTTGGTTTCAGTTGAATTGATAGTGTCCAATTTGGAGGATAAGTATATTCAAAGATTATTACTGGTGATAGCAACATATTTGGATAGTTCACCGCATTTGGAATATTATTTATGTTGGGCACAACACATATTAACGCTACATGGTCCGAAAATAAATGCTCAGAAGAGTATACCAGTTTTACTAGCTCTTGAGAAAAGTCTCGTGAGAAAAAACGAACAGATTTCAAAAATGTGAGTGCTATTGTATCCCCAAACGCTTTTTGTTCATGAATATTTTTGTTTTCTCTTAGGTGCAACTATAATAAATATACCCTACAGTATATTTCAACGTTAGGAGAGATAGCAAGTAAGAAAATAAAAGATGAATTGAAAATGGAAACTGACAGTGATCTAGCGGAAGACATTCAAGAAGGATATGAAGATGAAGTTATTTTTGAATAAAGTGATCAGGTCAAAATAATCTGAAGTATAATTTCAACATTCATTTCCTCTATATCAACAAATTTATTGGCACCTCTTCCCCAATCCTTCTTTCTAAAGCTATTGAAATGAAATTTTGTGGTCATATTTTTAACACTTTCACATTCACCGGAAATAGACCTATGTTTAGGATTTCAAATGGAAGACTCTGTAAATTCTGAGTCGGATGTTTTTTTTTTTCGTCGAGTCCTTTTTTTTTTCAAATGACACCCACTAACGGCACATTAGTACCATCTTTCTGATAGGAATCAAACGGTATAGTCAAATCCCGAATCCAATCGGTATAAAACTGAAAAAATCCTGATGTCCTGATTATGAATCTGATGGTATTTTTAGCTTACAAGAACACCTTATATTATTTTTTGAATTATTGGTTTCATCGTCCCCATCGTGCAATATCATCAGCTATATATAAGGTCCATTTTAAGGTTCTCTATATCCTGGGAAATTCAGAATCCTATACCAGTGATTAAGGTACATGCAGAGATGGTGATTGTGTCCAATGTGGCTTAAAATTGGTTATGCACCATGGTTGGTTGGTTGAAAGCTGACGAGCCAGAGACAGGGTTGGCACTTAGCTTCCCTTGACACTGCGACCAGCTGGGGTCTATTGTATCACTCTGTCGTCAGTGGTTCCTCATTCAAATAGGTTTGTGCCTTTAATTAGGTTTAGTAGCCTGTTGATGAGGTTCATCGGATTTATGCCTGTTTCCGGGCTGATCTCTCCAAAGGTTCTGTGTCGCCTACTACTTAGGCGTCACAGTCGAAGATAATATGAGAGGCTGTTTCCTCCTCTTCATCACATAGCCTACACTCCACGGTTTCCCTGCGTACTCCCATGGTGTTTAGGTGTTTTCTTAGGCCGCAGTGTCCAGTCAACAGACCTACTATTATACGTGCCTTCGTTCTGTTCAGGTTCAGAAGGTCAGCCGTCAGGGTCCGGTTTGGGTGCCCTACCATGACTTTGCTGTGTATTTGCCCCAATATTGTTGGTGTCTTCTTTTTATCCACTCGTCGATCAGGGTCCTGCATCGGTTTTTGCTAATCCCATGCACAGCTTCTGGCCCTGTGAATAGCGTTTCAGATGCTTGTCTAGCTAGCTGGTCCGCTTTTACGTTGCCTTCAATGCCTCTATGGCCTGGCACCCACATCAAGGTGACCTTGTTGTGTTTTGTCAGCTCGATGAGGTTCTGGAGGCAGTCCCAGACCAGTTTAGACTTTATCTGTATAGAGTTGAGTGCTTTGATAGCACTTTGACTGTCAGATAGAATGTAGATGTGTTTTTTCCTATAACCACTTTCTAGATTCTTCTGAATGCATACCATAATAGCATGTGTTTCAGCTTGGAATATCGTGGAGCATTTGCCAAATGGTATTATGTAGTCCCTTCTTGGCCTTACCCCATGTATTCCTGCTCCCGTTCCTTCAACTGTCTTTGAACCGTTTGTATACCAGACTATGTCCGAGTTGATTGTGATTCTATACTGGGCCCATCCATTTCCGTCAATTCGTGTTTCGAATGGTTTTTCGAATGAGTATAGGGGTTCCATGTAGTCTGAAATCATTTCGAGTTCTTCGATATTGATTACATGAGTGATTCTGGTATGTCCAGTTCTTCGGATTCTCCAGTTTTTTGTTTGTTTCAGTCTGTATGCACTCATCCTGGCCTCTCCAATGACATGTAAGTCAAGGGGTTCGAGGTTTAGGATGATTTCCATTGCAGCTGTTGAAGTGAGATTCATTGCACCCGTGATACAGAGACAGGCAAGCCTCTGGATTTTCGCAAGGTTGGTTTTTGCCTGTCTTTGATTTGTTTTTGCCCACCATAAGAGTGAGCCATAAGTTAATCTTGGTATCATTACCGCTGTGTAAGCCAGTGCATTGCTTTCGGTTTGAGCCCCCAGGTTTTTCCAAAAGCTCTCCTTCACATCATGAAAGTTATCTTGCTTTTATTGGTTACATGTTGAAGATGCGGGTTCCAGGTAAGTTTCTTGTCAAGAATCAGCCCTAGATATTTCACCTGCTCTACTACTTGTAATGTTTCTCCAAATAGTCTGGGAGGTATGAGATCTCCCATGTTTCTTCTCCGGGTGAAGGAAATTAGTGTTGTTTTGTTCGGATTTGCCCTTAGGCTCTCTCTGTTACACCATTCCTCTACTGTCCTCATTGCATTTTGCATTAGCTCTGAGGTTGTTCGAGTATTCTTTCTTTTGATGAGGATGACCAAGTCATCTGCATACCCTTGAGAGTAATACCCTTGGTTAATCAGAGAAATTAGTAGTTCATCTACAACCATGTCCCACAGAAGGGGGGAGAGTATGCCCCCCCTGAGGGGTACGTCTGGAAATTTCAACCTGCTCTGTTTCCTCGAACATGTTGGCTTGGACCAGTCTATTGTGAAGCATTGAGTGTATCCACCTGCAGGTGGTTTCGTCAATGCCTCTTCGAGTGGCCGCAGAGACCATACTTTCAAAGGAGGTGTTGTCGAAGACTCCTTCGATGTCTAGGAAAGTGCATAGTGCAATTTCTTTGTTTGCTAACTTTTGGATTCACTGTTTTTCACATAGAACAGAATATCGGTGGAATAAGTCGAGAATCTGATTTGAAAAATACTATGTTTTTTTTTATACCAACCTTTCAACACTGTCAGCGGCATTTTCATTGACATGAATTTTGGTTTTTCACTTCTTATTTGGAGGATAAAAAAGACAATTAATTGGTTGTTGAGTCATTTATATTGCTTATATTGTCAAATTTATAAAAACAAATGGTCCAATATTAAATAATAAGCGTAACTTATTTAATAAACACAGTAATCAATTAACAGTAAGTGAAAGTTTTCAAGTGAAATTAAAAGTGAAAATCCGGTATTCATTTCTTAACTGTAATCTGATATAAAAATGGCAGTGGCAACGTGTTCAATATTTCATATTAACAAAAAAATACTATATGAATATTCAATCAATATATAATTATTAATTACAGAACCTTTGGTGCAAGTCATACTTCAAGTGAGCTATACAAATAAAAGAAAATCAATTCAACCCGGTAACACACTGGACACCCTGTATTATTTTTGTTCAGCATCGCAGTGCCTTTTCCTGAATAACAAACATACAGGGTCCCGTCCAGCGTGGAAAACAAAGTAAAACTCAATCTAACTTTTATTTCTCTACAAAACTCCCTACTTTGGTTGTGGTGTCGTCGACCTCCTATACGAGGAAGAGGGTAAAGCTAATGCTGGCGGTAAACTGGCAGTGTTAGATAAAGTGTTATCTAGTTTTCTTGCTTCGTGCTCCAGAAGTAGAGCGTCCAAAGAAGGGTCCTGAGACACGGTTCGCAAAGAATCGCCCAAAGCTTGCCGTAACTGCTGCATTTCCCTACCGGCTTTGGTGCTTCTCAATACATACTGTTGTCTTCTTTTGATTTCTTGGTTGAGTTGTTCTCGAAGTAGAGTTACCTGTGCCGAAAAGAAAAAGGTTATTTGTATTTGATGCTACTAGAGGTGTCCATTTTATATAGTTCTTTCACACCACAAATATCAATGAAGAAAATGTGCTCACATGTCACATATGCTCACAGTGGTGACATCAGAGTTCTCCACATGTGAGTCCTGTGTTCGAAATCTGATATTTAATTCACCACTTTTTCCTTCAATTTAGCGGATATTTAGAATTTAAAATTCAATGAAACCCCATCTCTATGATCCTGAAATCCTTGATATGCCGATGCCAACGAATTTCTTCATGGTTTATGCTCCAATTGTAGTGGGTAGATTCTTGAATAAACCACCATAACAGTGAACATTCAGATCTCTCCTAGATGTGGGTCTCAACCATGGTACATTAGTTACTCCCTAAATATATATAATACCTTTTCGTTATGGATTTTTAAGTAATATAGTGTTTCCACTCTAGATCTATTATAGTTATTTAATCAAGTAGTGTATTAATGGTGACGATTAATGATCGAGATATTTCAACGCGAGAGCGTTAATGTTTGAGATCAATAATCGCCATTTTAATATACAAGTTGATTACAAAAAAAATCCGTCGATGATTTGAATTCGTGTATGTTTAGTTGCCTATACCAGAATGATGCATTAATAGAGAAATCGACCATTAATAGGTTATTAATGGTCGATTTTGATGTATGTTTGGCTGCATATATCACAATTATGCATTAACGATCGATTTCGTGTAGATTAAACAGACTCGTTAATACGAGGTCGCCGGAAAATATATGAATAACATTATCGTCCAATGTTCACCTACTAGTGAAATATTTCACTATATTTTCAACATGATCAAATTGAAATACAAAAAGGGGGTAAATTATTAACAGTATTGCAAGTTATTTTCGTTCAAATTACTTCGTAAACGGCGTTCTTTTCTTTCGAACTAATAAAATTTTATTTTACCCACTACAGAGACTATAACTATAGATAGGTACGATGTTAGGTAGAGAGGGGCCAAACACCCAAACGACAGGAATGGCGCCTGGCTCACTTCAGCGACATGTCATTAAGTCGTTGTAAAGTTAGGTTATAATTATCATTATTATTTAGTCGGTTTTGAAGTTGCTCACAACTATTAGTTGACCTTAATGCTCAAAGCTAAATCCTTTTCAATAGGGAAAGAAAAAATTGAGCCAACTAATATAAAATAATGAAAAATGTATCCTTAAATGGGATTTGTATATGGTCTTCATAAAATACTTTGGTTCGCCTATGACATACCTCGTGTTAGTGGGCTTAGTTTCGGGGGGCTTTGGGAATAACCAGGCATTAAGAAGAAGGCTAAGATGTCTAAAAACCACAGTGTTTGCAATTATATTATACCTCTGAAAATTTGGGATAAACTTAAATTGTAATTACTTTATTTGTTATCTGGGTACAATAACCGACCCTTTTCGTAAAGCAGGTAGGTAGCATCTATTTTGATATTTTATCAGTTTAAACTTTAGACTTGTGGAAGGTGAATATATTAGTGATTGTAGTGTGCTTTGTTAATTATTGTTCTCTGTAATTTATTTTTGAACTTTTGTGGTAATTACCTATATGAAATGGTATGGAGCCTGTTGCTGGATGTTAGTAGAATATTTTCATGTTATATACAGATTTTTTCAATCCATAGTAGCTGTTAAAGCTATTGTGATTTTCAAATAATAAAAATAAAAATTCCTAAAAAAATTTTATATATATATATATATATATATATATATATATATATATATTTTGCTTGAAAAATACTTTACGGTGTAAGCAATCAGTTTTTGAGAAAAAAAAATTGCGATAAATTGCTATGTTGCCAGATTTTGTTTATTATACTGTGATCGTCCTAGAATTCGCATAAAGAACTTATACGAATTCTACCGGTTTGATGTGTTTTTTATACGAATCACATAATTTGCTGTTGACGTCGTCTGTCTGTTTTATATAGTCTATACATATTTTAATTATGAATGGTAGTCCATTGGGTGGGCCAGTCAAAAGTAAAAGTCAAAAAAAAGTACAATTCCCAAGGAGCTCATGAATACCAGGAAAAGGAAGTTTTCATATACTGAAGATTGCTAAAAATTGGTTGATAAATTTTCCATGAGATGCCGCCCCTTATACCATCTCGATTGATACCCAGACTGAAAATATGAAATATAGTAATTCGCAACTTTTTCATTATTCCGAGAAGAGAGAAGATTGAGATCCTGAATAACGATTTTGAAAAAAAATAATTTGTAATTTGGCTGTTCTAAATTTCTACGACTTTCGTGACGAACAATAGATGGCGCCACTCACACTATGTTGAATAATACTTGAGAGACCAAATTGCAATTCCCAAGTTCACAAGTACCAGGAGGATGAAGCTTTCAAATGTTGACGAATGCCAAAATTGGTAAATTTTCCAAGAGATGGCGCCACTTACACCATACCTACTAATACTCAGACTGAAAGTATAGAGTATTGGAATTCATGGTGTTTTTCTTTATTCCAGAGGTATAATGTGAATGAATGTGAGGAATGAAATTAGTAATATAATATCCTATCAATAATCTTCCTTTTAATATGTCAATCTTGGAGATGAGATTTGTCTTCATGTTGAGTTTTATCTGATATACAAGTACCATCTTTTCACTAGAAAATTTTTCAAAATTTCCCTTAGAATAGAATAAACTATATTTTGCCCACAATTTCTTGGAAATTCGAATTTGTGTCTCGTGCCATAACCTGGTGGTAATGTTAGGTTGATAATTATTCGATTTTGCAATTGTTTACAACTTTTAGTTAGCTAAAATGCCTTGAGATGAATCTGAAAAACATACCTGATTCTCTAATCTGGCCACCTGCTGTCGATGGCTCTGTTCCCTAGCTTCCAATAATCTTTCTGCTTGAAGTTGTGCTGCCCGGTATCTCTCTATTTCTGCCCTGTCAAATTTGGAATCGAGAGGCTGTCTTTGGCTTCTCAGTCTATTCAGCTCGGCATCTTTTTCTGAAAGTTCAGCTTCGAGCCGTGAGATCTTCATACGTAGTTCCCGGTTTTCGCTTGTCGCCGAGTCTATTTCGTATTTCTCAGGGCGTTCATAGGATTTACTTCGTACTCCAGCAGGTACCTTGGATGCTACTCTTTCCAAATTACGGTTTTCCGCCTCCAGTTGTCTCAACTAAAAATGAACCCGACGCGTTAAATATTTTTATCGGAAAATACTTTTCGTATCACTGTTGGTATTAATGACATTATTTGTTAGATTCTCTATATATTGAACTTTCTTGCGCCCGACTTTTTTTCTTGGGATTCCCCCAATAATCTTGGAAATTAACGAGTAGTTCAAGTAGTTGTCAAGTGTTTGATTGAGGTAGTACACAGACGTGTAATGTCCTAAATGTTGAATTTAGAAAAAGAAATACCTATCTCTTCAACTGAGTATAAGTCGTACCCCGAGGGGTCCGAGATTAAAATCGGGCGCCCGACTTGAAAAAGTTGGGATTTAAAAAAAATGCTTGTGACCCTTGTACCTTGCACGTCTTGCTAGTTTTTACTAAAAATCAGTAGTTCAGTTTTTGTTTCATTAAGTTTCAAATTATGGTACTTGGAAATCTCAGCAATATATTTCAAATGGGAATTAATTTTATTAGAGGCAATTTCTTTATTATCTAATAAGAAAGAGAAATAAAGTTGCAGAACTCAGAAAATTCATGGAAAACCAGCGTGTACACGGCAAAAAAAAGGGGGACCCAAGATGGTTCATTGGGGTACGCAGGTATTGTTGAGTCTGTATTCAGAAACTTTTTCTCCCATAGTTTTTCTTTGGTGTCTATTGGCCAGACAGCTTTCAAAGAAAGAGTCGGCACTACTATTTAGATCGTAGTATTTCAGCTTGCTGCATAGGAGTTTGTGATGGAAGCTTCACTTCAGTGAACATATATTCATCCTTGAGTCAATTTATCTGAATGTCATCTGTTACTTTTGCTAAGGCTGTCATTGTACTGTACAACACAGATTGCCTGTGGCAAAATATATGGTTAATTGAAAAAATCGTATTGTTTGGAGATTTTGGAAATGGTAGGTACAGAGAGCTGTTGGATGAAAGTGGGACAAGTCAGTGGGATCCAGTTTCTTGGTACGGGTTTGAGTACATCCACCAGTAGGTCGCAAGTATCATCTGAAAATTATGTAATCCAAAGAGGGTAAACGTTATCTGAGTAGAAGAGTCTATTCCCCATAAGACCATGGTGACACTAATAGAAAGAGATGAAAGATCATTTGTGAGTCATAGTGACTGACGTATATGGACATGTCATGGCCACCATTCTCTCTGGACAGTGGCGGTCTACCGCACTCTGGAAGCTGAGAGTTACAGGCTCTTGAATGTATATTGGACCACTCTGTGTGTTACGTGGGCCACCTGTACTCATGTCCATGTACTATGACCCGTTAATGCTACAAGATTCTGATTAGCTAGAGCTTATCAGTGCCTCCTAATCAGATAACGTTTACTCTCTTTGTATGTAATCTACTTCACCTATTTGTACTGTCGATAAAGAAGTTATGGCTTGCTTGCATGTTTTTTATGGTCTATCCAGTACAGGATAATATACCAGCACAGTAGAATTGCTCTATAGAGCATTCTACTGTGATACCAGTATCGCGGATTATAGCCACAACTTCGATCCCCCTTCTTCTTCTTTTATGCACATGGTGGGCGGGTTCCGGAGATCTGAGAATCAGCTGGTCATGCCGATTTCTCTGACGAAACTCAGCAGTTTCCTCAGCTGAATCTCTTTGACTTCTTCTCGGTTCAGAATTATGCTTCCCAGGTTGATCTACATCTGGTGTGCCAAAGCGGGGCATTTAGTAAGGATGTGCGACGATGTCTCGTCATCTTCCAGGCACCATCTGTATATGGGATCGTCTGTGATCCCGATGAGTTCCATGTGACTGTCCAGGTGATGTTGTCCCGTTAGGAACCCAGTCTCAGTCCTGATATCCCGTCTGTTGAGTGACAGGACCACTTTTGACAATTTCTTCGAGGGTCCCTTTAATTGAAGCTTCGATTGCCTCATGTTTTGATGAACTGCTTTTGATGCAGTCCCTCCATGTTTGACATGGCCATATTCCCAAGATTGGTTCCGGTCCGATTTGAGTCTTTACCGATCTTATATTGGCTACTCTGTATATATCAGGTTGATCCACAGACGGGGCAGCGTCTTTCCATTCATGCCTCGTGGGGAGGATGATTTTTGGTCCCTTTTTGAAATTCAGAACCGGCGAGATGCTATCTCTTTCCATTAGTAGGATTGGACAGCCCTCCTTTGCCTTGTTCCAAGTATTGGAGTGTCCATGGTCTGCCTCCGTGCCGATCCATTGGTCTGTACCTCGGAGTCTGTAGGCAGTACGCATGGCTTCAAACTCAATGACAAGGTGCAGATGACGTGGCAGTCCTAGCAGAACTTCTAGAGCTCTGTTAGGCGTCGTCCTCATGGCACCTGACATTCCTTGGCAAGCCAGTATTTGTACTTTATCTTACATTTCTGGACTTCCTTCTTATGGTGCTCTTCGGTGGGAAAACTGTCTAACTCTAAGTGATAATAAAGAAGTTATTCAGTTTATTCACGCCATCAAAAGAGTGAAATATTCTTCCCGCTTTCGTTTATGTCAAGGTAACCAAGTCTTTTGGGTTTGATTAACATTTCATATTTAGCCATCGTCACAAAAGAATGATATCTATGATTTAGTCGGAGAAATTTGGGTTTGTTTTTGGAACGTAGTTCCTTATCGCGCGTTGCGAAAGAGGGCTAGACGGAATAAATTAAGACCAAAAGTTGTAACGAGACTTTCGCTATGGTTGCGGCGTGCGCGTGTTTCTCTGTCTGTCTCTCTCTCTCTCATAGAAAGCAAGCCAGTTATTTTCGTTTCGTCTTTCTATTTCACATTGAACAGTGTGGTGTCGCGACGATTATTTTTGTTGAGTGTATACAGGTTTTTTGTACATAATAAATAATAAAAAATAATAACAATAATGAATCCTGACAGTGTTTCTGCACAAGTTCCGGATATTGCTGATGGAGTTAGGTAAGTAGAGATTTTATACAGACAATAATAAATGCTTATGTATTTTTAGCAAGTACGCATTATAACCTCTCTTTACTATTGTGCTAACCATTGTCATACGCGTTATAATCTCTCCATTATTGTGTGTTTAGCAAGTGTACGCGTCATAACTTTAATAAATTTAAAAGCATATTATATTTTAATGTTACAATATCAATGCGTATGTATTTAGCAAGCCGTGCGTGTTCTAACCTATACGCTGTTGTGTTTACGAAGTCGAGAGAGTATATATATATATATATATATATATATATATATATATATAATATATATATATATATATATATATATATATATATATATATATATATACACACTCTGTTGTGTTTACAAAGTCCCGCGCATCTATGACGTGTACGAAAGAATATTATAACTTAAAAAAAAAAAAAAATTACAATTCCTTCACTAATTAATCGAAAGGAACTTCGTTCCATCCGGGTGTCCCTTGACACCTCTCAAGTTTTTTTTTTCGAGCCTTTCAATAATTTAAAAAATAAATAGGATTTTTGGATCTTATTATTTATCATTAAAATGATTACAAGCAGTGGCGTTCTAGGAATTAAGCTTGGGGGGTAATGACATAAAAAAGTTAAATACCTCTACTTATAGGTACAAAAAACATAACTATTTTTTTTCATTCAAATTCAAACAAAAATACAAAATGTAATAAAATAAAAAATATATATGCATAAACTTATAAGTAGGTACAAAAACAAAGATTTCTTTCGTTAAAATAAAAATAAAAAAATGGAATCCAGTCTCCTGTATTTCTTATTTTCAAACCTTTCAATAACATTTGAAACATCTATTTGCGCATCTCTATGAACATGAAGTAGAGCTAATCCAACCAACCACATTAACTGGCATTGTATTTAAAATAAGAAGACATTTTTTTATCAAGGGAAATATATTAGCGTCACAAGATTTAAAAAGAAAAAAAAATCAAAAAAATAATACTATCATCTGAACACTTGAAAGAATGTAATTTCGTTGGAAAATAATTTTTTCATCGTATTTTGATAATGTGCGGCTATTGTTTATTAAGTAATTTTTTTGGAACCACCGATTTTATTGAAAACCTAATAATTGTTCACAGAATGAATCCATATTCTGTTTTGCTTCCTGGAGCACATTTTACATGTGTACTCGATAATATCACGCTATAAAATTGTATAAAAGTTGATTATTTTATCAATTATAAATTTCTGAGGTTAACAAAATATGAGAAATTAAGTAAATATTAACAATTTTTTTTAATTGATATTTCACATTATTATCAGTTTCATGTCTGACAAAGGCATTTTACAACGATTTAAAAAAATTACCAATTTATTTATAAAATATTCATAAACAAATGAATAAGTTGAATATTTTTCAAAAATTGGTTTCTTGCATTAAGTTGCTGAGAGTTTATTATGATTAAAACTTTTTTTTTTATTGTTTATAATAGTTTTTTTATAAAATTCTATAAAAATTGCAAACAATTTTTTTTTGAACATTTTGCCGTATATGGTTGTTTTTGTTATTTTTTGTACCATTAAAAAACGAATTGCCAATCAAAGTTTGTTTAATTGTTAAGTAAATACACAATTACATTATTCATGCAAAACATTCTTATTAGGTAGAGAAAAACCAATTATTAATTTTAAAGAAAAAATTTATTATATATTATTTAAATAATAAAAAAATTAAAGAAATTATTATAAACAATAAAAAAATATTTTTTAAAAAAAAAAATTAAAAATTCAACTATCCATTTGTTAATAAATATTTTATAAACAAATACGATTTTTTTCAAAACGTTGTAAAATGTCTTTGTCAGACATAAACCTGATAATAATGTAAAATATCAATTAAAAAAATTACAATTTTGTAGCGTGATATTATTATTTTATAGCGTGATATTATTTAGTACATATGTAAAATGTGCTCCTAGGAGCAAAAAAATTATGGCGTCATTCTGCGAACAATTCGATTTCTAATAAAATCGGCGGTTCCAAAAAAACTACTTAATTAACAATAGCCTCACATTATCAAAATTCGATGAAAATTTTATTTCTAACGAAATAACATTCTTTCAAGAATTCAGATGATACAATAATTTTTTTGAATTTTTAAATTTATATTTAATGGTATAAAAAAATTATTTTATATGCATTGCTCTCTCGAGAGGTGATGTACTTCTGCATTAACGCCCACGCGGAGCCTTATTTTCAACGTTGAATTAATATTATAAATACTTGAGATAGAGTTCCTCTTCATGAACCTGCCAATAGTTTTTGAGCTATTGCCAAAAAACTAAGTAAGTTTTATTTTATTTTTTAAATAGCAAATTCTCGTCGGCGGAAAAAATCGAAAAAGATTTGAGTAGAGATGTGGAGTGTGGTGACCAAACCATCAATTTAAAAAAAAAAGTTAGATGAATCTATGTAATTGACAAATAATATGTAACGCATCTCCTTGAAATGAGTTATATTGAATTCAGAGGAAAAAATGTTTTCAAAAATTTTCGATTGGATGTTTTACCATATTCGTGAGATATATGCAGTTTTCTTTAAAATGTTATTATAGTCCATCCAATATCAATTGCAGAAGCTGTTTCTATAGGGAGCAAATGAAAACTCACTTCGCTAACACGAGCGTATATGCGAAGAAACGGAACGAAAAATAATCTGTACTACTCGTAAACATTTTCCGTCGGCAAACGGTAGATCAAAAGAGCCGATAGTCAACGTGGACTCGAGTGACGGTTGTCTGTTGTACAACCGATTCGTCTGGGCCAATCAAGTCGGATATTAATGTTGGCAGGTGTGTCTCTACGATGGGAGGTCATAAATCACGCGTTATATTTGTGTTTTAATAGCTCCGAAAGATTAAAAACCAGTAGCGTCTATGGTCTTGGTGTGTGCCGATCGAAATACGTTTTAGGATATAATAATAACCTACATCAAACAATGAAAGAAATTATTTTTCTTTCTTAATGTATTTGTATAAATAAAAGCTTGTCTTTAATTTTTTTTCATTTTTCATTATTTATGAAGTATTTTTTAAATCTTAAAATATCTAATTAAAATTAGTTACGCCACTGCTGCTCACCGGATTTCGCCGCAAGACTTTTTTATGCTTCTGCAATTGATATTGGGAGAACTATACTGTTCTACTCATTTTGAATGATCCAAATAACAATACCTTATTGTTCATGGAATCAATTTTGTTTCTCAACTCATTCCTTTCTCTCTGGCAGACATGCAGTTGATTTTTCAACTCCTCTTCTTGGTGTGAGGCAATTGTTGTATCGGTGGGCCACTGAGAGAGTCTCAGTTGAGATTCCAGTCCAGATCTTTGTACTTCGTTATTTGCTAGTTCATTGTTCAGTCGGGATACTTGGTCTTGGAGGATTTGATTATTCCTCCTCATCTCGGCCAAGTTTTGTTGTGTTGCCTCGAATCTTTCAGTCAATACACGTCGTTCATTTTCACTGTTGGCCAATTGTTTTTGTAACTGTAATTATAAAAGATATTAACAAATTTTTTAATATAATAAGTTATTTTGCCTATTTTACTTGTTTGAATCGTTCATTTCCGGTTTGAGACGCTGCCGTGGAATCCATGAATGCTCTCTGTAAGCTTTGTAATTCGGATTTCAGTTCTGTTTCGGTAGAAGATGCTTTTTCGAGCGATATGGTCATCTGATCAATGGTTGATTTCAAGGAGACACACCTTTCTTCCAAACTGGCAACGGTGCGACTTTGTTTATCACATTTTTCTTGTAGTTTCTAGAAATGAAAAAGATTAACTAGAGTTACCCCTATCAATACTTGTCGAATAATTGTCGTAAATTTGTCGTGAATACCACAAATTTGTCGCTCTTTTAGTTTTTTTTTATAAACTTAGTATTTAGTTAGTAAATTTACGAAAGACAAATTTCACAATTAGTTATTAAAATTTGTCGAAATCCATTGAACATAATAAAAATGCACTAAAATATATTTTTAAGAAAATATACGCCTTTTTATGGATATTTCCTGGTGTCCGTGAAAATTTCGAGTTCTTGGCAACATCGCATTCATATAAGATCATCTGATTTATGCATTTTACATGGAAAGGCGAAAAATAAGTGTCTTACAACTTTGAATTCCAATTTTCGGAAGTTTTTTTGTAATCGATGATTAATTTTAAATTTTCAACAATGCTCATTATACAGTGTCACACATAAAGTTCGCAACATATGGAAGGTTTTTTTATTAATAGATATAATGAAAATTTGACTTTGCAGTTAGTATTGTGCTTTGAAAAATGAGTAAAAAACAGCCTCTTTCCTTTTGTCATGTGCTACTCTAAACCTGTCAAATTTGACATTTTTTTCGAAAATCCTCTGAAAATAATTTTTTTTTTAAATTTCGAAAAATGCCAAATAAAAAGTTGCTCAGTTTCCAATTTTATAACTTTGCTCCAAATTTGGACTCTCTACTGTCACTTCGACTTTTTTCCAATTTTTTTCATTTTTCGAATCTTTCGCTCTACCGATTCGAACGAAACTTGATTCAAATTTCATAAGTTGGATGAATATGAGACTTCAATATCATATCTGGCCCAGAAAATACCCACATTGGCCTGTTACCAGAAAAAATAAAATAAATGCACCTCCAGAAATTCGTCTTTGTTCTTGCAAAGTTCATCCAGTTTTTTCATTTCATTGTGAAACTGATTCGGATTTTCAATATATGGACGTTAATATTTCAGTAATCGAATAAACGAATTTCTCTTCATTCTTATTACACTCGTATTTCTTTTTTTAACAGATTTGTATCCTGTTAGCTGCAGATGAGTTCGAAATATTTTGATGTAGTTTACACCCAACAGTGTGACTGTTGGATGTAAACTGTTAGATGTAATTTTCGAGCAAATAATAATTTTTCTCAACGTTTTTTGAATTAATTTCATAAATCTCATATTCTTTATTTTCACCATTAGATGTGTAAAAAACATCAAACCAAAATAACTATAACCGAATAATCAATAATCTTGTAAAGAAACCGAATTCATCATTCAGTATGCCATCCTTCCCGTTCGATACAATATATAGTCCTTTCATTCACAGACTTTGTGGCATTTTTAATAAATAGGGGATTTATGTTATCACAACACTCCCGAATGGTATTCTCATTTTTTTCAGATAACCCCATAGAAAAAAGTCCATTGGAGATAAGTGCTGTGATCTTAGTGGCCAATAATCTTCCCAATCTCGTCCTATCACTTCGCCCCTAAACATCTGACTGAGACACTGTTTCCCTTCTACCGTTTGGTGGATCGGTGCCCCGTCAAGCTGATACCACAAATTTCGTCTAACACTTAGAGGCAGATTATCCAAAACTTCAGACAACTGATTCATAATGAAATTTCCCTACATGTCTGCGTTCAAATTTTGTCTAAAAAAATATGGTCCAATTAATTCGTTATGTAATAAACCACACCACACATTTTTCTTGAATGAATATTGGTCACGGCCTTCTATTACAAAATTTGGATTATTGTTGGACCACCAGCGACAATTTTGGGAACTAACTGTTCCGTTCGACGTGAAATTTGCGTCTGTCCATAAAATCCTGTAGGGAAATGTGATATCATTTTCTCTCTCACCTTGGAACCAAAATGAAAACCCTACTCGAATATCGAAATCTCTTTCTTTAAGAGTGTGTACGAACTTTGGCTTATAGGGATGGAAATTATTTTTGTGCAAAATTCTTTTCACAGTTTCTCTGCCAACCCCTGTATTTTCATTAATACTCCTAATATTAGTTTTTCCGTTTTCAACAACGCTCAAACAAACATTGAGTTGTTCTTCTTCATTATACCTTATTGGAGGATTATGTGGTTTCTTGAAACGATTGCCCACAGAGCCAGTTTCTTTGAATGTTTTCAATATCCTTCCCACGGTACTAAAGTGAATATTTCTTCCTGGATGCCGGTGATTGAAAATACAAGCAACATCTCGATATGGCACATTCTCACCACATAAAAGAACGATTTCCACTTTGTCTTGTGTGGATAACATTGTACATAAAACTTATTTGTGAATTATAAGTGTACGAAAATCTGTACACAAAATAACTCGATTTATTAAACGCAATAATTTGACATTAACCAAAACTAAAAATTTGTTTCAAAAGCCTACTAATTTATTTCGATTCGATCAATTGTACTATTTTCTTCCCGAGATGTTGCATTAGTCTTGTATTGTTTAAAATCACCAAATTGTATATCATGTTTAGTACAAATCGCTAGAACGAAAGTATTTTGAATTGTTATGAAACTATAGGTCATTGTTTAGTTTACAGAAAAGTATGATATTTCGGGTTTGTTTGTAACTGAATTATTGGTCAGAAAAATAATCAAACTGGATAAAAATCTATTAAAAAAAGAAATATGAGTGTAATAATAATGGAGAGAAATTCGTTTATCCGATTACTGACATATTAACGTCCATACATTGAAAATACGAATCAGTTTCACAATGAAATGAAAAAACTAGATGAACTTTGCAACAACAAAGACGAATTTCTGAGGGTGCATTTTTTTTTCTGGTAACAGGCCATTGTTGGTATATTCTGGGAAAGATATTACATTAAAGTCTCGTATTCATCAAAATTATGAAATTTGAATCATGTTTCGTTCGAATCGGTAGAGCGAAAGATTCGAAAAATTAAAAAAATTGGAAAAAAGTCGAACTGACAGTAGAGAGTCCAAATTTGGAGCAAAGGTATAAAATTTTTTTCTTTGGCACTTTTCGAAATTTCCAAAAAAAAACCTGATTTTTTGAGGATTTTCGAAAAAAATATCAAATTTGACAGGTTTAGAGTAGCACATGACAAAAGGAAAGAGGCTGTTTTTTACTCATTTTTCAAAGCACAAACTAACTGCGAAGTCAAATTTTCATTATATCTATTAATAAAAAAAACTTCCATATGTTGCGAACTTTATGTGACACTGTATATCATACGGACAATTTTTTTTTAAGCAAAAATTCATTCAACAATTGTCGAATTAGAAAAAAATGTGCGCCATTCTTTTGCTTCAGGAAATTACGAAGGCGTACAAGGGCCAACAACATAATATTTTTCAAGAACATTTGGAATTGCCACTTTGAACTGACAATTGTCACTTTGAAGTGACAATTGTCACTTTGAACTGACAATTTTTAAATTGTCACTTCGAAGTGACAATTCACTTACAAAAACATCGGGAATTGCCATTTTGAAGTGACAATTGTCAATCTGAAGTGACAATTGTCAATTTGAACTGACAATTGTCACTTTGAAGTGACAATTGTCATTTGAACTGACAATTCTCACTTGAAGTGACAATTGTCACTTCGAACTGACAATTGTCACTTCAAAGTGACAATTGTCACTTCAAAATGACAATTCTAGATGTTTTTCAAGTGACAATTGTCACTTCGAAGTGACAATTGTCAGTTCAAAGTGACAATTGTCACGTCAAAATGACAATTGTCAGTTCAAAGTGGCAATTCCAAATGTTTTTGAAAAATATTTTATTGTTGCGCCTTCGTAGGAAATTCAGAATCTGCATGACAATTATTTTTTGGTCATTCGACAATCGTTAGATGATTTTCGGCTGTAACAAAAAATGTTCGAATGATATACAGTGAGCATTGCTGGAATATCATAAAAATGCTTATATGTTCTATAAAATATATTTTAGTGTATGTTTATTATGTTGAATGTAATTCGATATATATATATATATATATATATATATATATATATATAGGAAACACCCTGTATATATATATATATACACCCTGTATATATATATATATATATACAGGGTGTTTCCTAACTACGGTACGAAACTTCAGGGGGTGTTTCGTTAGGTCATTTGACAAAAGAAGTTCCTATGAACATATGTCCGGAGTTGCTTCGTTTCTGAGATACAGGGCGTTGAAGTATAAAAAAAAGGTATTTATAAAATATCCTGAATATCCTGAAACCGATGTGGTTGAAATGTGGTACAGCTATTTGAAGTAATAAGGCAATTATTTGGCCCTAAGTAGGTCCAGTGGCGTCTCAGTGGGCACCACAGCCAACAATACTGAGAAAAAAATTATTTTCTCCTTTTCAGTGCATTTGAATACAAGCGTGGTTTCTTAAAAGTTTTTATAAGCGTGGTAAAAATACAACTTTTTGGCCTCCTGTGTTTTTTTTCATATTTAGCTTAGTTTTCGAGAACAAAAAAAATTAAGGCACTCTACAATCATGATTACCTGCTATGGAGACCAGCTGACAGTGATAGTATTGTCATATCAGTAAAAGTCAGAGTTGTCAATTAGCAGTGATTCCATCATGAATACTTTTACTAACGCTGAAATGGCTGACATGCACTTTATTTATGGATTAGCAAATGGAAATGCGGAAGAAGCACGGAGAATCTACCAGGATAGATATCTTTACAGAGTAATTCCATGTGCTAAAACATTTAGAACGCTATATGCAAGATTATGTGAAACTGGAAGTTTCAATAGAAATGTAAGTGGTGGAAGACCAGAAACTGTACCAACGCCTGAACTAGAAGAAGCTATACTTGATGCGATAGAAGAAGATCCTTCAAATAGTACCAGGAAGATTGCACTGCAGCTTGAAGTAAGCCCAAAAACCGTTTGGAAAGTTCTAATCACATACAGCGGGTCCAAGTTCTACTGCCTAGGGATTTTCACCCAAGATTAATGTTTTGCAGGTGGTTGATTCATACGATGGCACACAATAATAAATTTTCACGGACGAGGCAAATTTTTCACGAGAATCTATTATGAACTTTCACAATAACCATTTCTGGGCCGACGAAAATCCCCACATTATTAGAGAAAGTCATTTTCAGCAACGATTTTCGCTGAACGTTTGGGTAGGAATTATTGGTGACTACCTAATTGGACCTTTTTTTTACCAGCAAGATTATCAGGTCCATCCTACACGGCTTTTTTGCGAAATCATTTACCCATTTTGTTGGAAGAAGTACCCGCACTTGTAAGAGGCAACATGTGGTTTATGCACGACGGAGCTCCAGCTCATTTTAGTGTTCTTGCTCGTCAGCATCTCGACATCACCTACCCTAATCGCTGGATTGGACGTGCAGGACCTCAACATTGGCCCGCTCGCAGTCCTGATATGAATCCTCTAGATTTATATTTATGGGGTCATCTGAAGGCTCTCGTTTATAAAACCCCTATACTAGATGTGAATGACTTGAGGAATCGAATAAGTGACAATTGCAATGTCATAAGGAATACTCCAGGTATTTTTGAACGTGTCAGACAATCAATGACACATCGATTGCAGTCGTGTATTTTATCAGACGGTGGACATTTTGCTCATTTACTTTGAGGTCGAAATTGTTTATTTTTTACTTTAGGTTTGTATTTTATGTTGTCCATGGATAATTTGTAGAATAAGTTAAAGTATTTTTTTCTCGAAAACGAAGCTTGATATGAATAAAACACAAGCAACCAAAGAGTTGTATTTTCAGTTGTTTAATCTGAGAAAATAAAATACTACAAAAAAAGTACTTTTTTTTTTCTCAGTATTGTTGGCTGTGGTGCCCACTGAGACGCCCCTGGACCTACTTGGGGTCAAATAATTGCCTTATTACTTCAAATAGCTGTACCACATTTCAACCACATCGGTTTCAGGATATTCAGGATATTTTATAAATACCTTTTTTTTTAATACTTCAACGCCCTGTATCTCAGAAACAAAGCAACTCCGGACATATGTTCATAGGAACTTTTTTTTGTCAAATGCCCTAACGAATCACCCCATGAAGTTTCGTACCGTAGTTAGGAAACACCATGTATATATATATATATATATATATATATATAAAAAATGAGCATTGTTGAAAGAATGGAATTTTAGAATTATAGTTTGCAAAAAAAACTTCGAAAATTCAAATTAAAAATTGTAAGACACTCATTTTTCGCCGTTCCATGTAAAATGCATAAATCAAATGTACTTATGTGAATGCGGTGTTGCCAATAACTCTAAATTTTCATGAACACCAGGAAATATTCATAAAAAGGCGTATATTTTCTTTATAATATTTTCAATGGATTTCGACAATTATACAACAACTTTTAATAACAATATTTCAGAAATTCGACTTTTACTTGTTAATTTAATGTAATAGGCAGTGCTAACTTTATACCAAGTTAGGCACAGCCACCCCCTATAAATAAAAAATAAAAGCGCGACAAATTTTTTATATTCACGAAAAATTGAGGACAATTATTCAACAAATATTGGCTTAGGTTTAATCGATTTTCGAGCAAATGGCTTTACTACCTTTATAGGGGTACTAATAGGCTTATTCAATTCTGGATGGCGAAAGGCTTATATGCGCACTAAGCTAAGTAGATGACTGTCTTACGGTATCGAGAGAGACGATATTCCGGTTAAAATCACGTTGTACAGAAGTACAGTGGCGTACTTCTGTACGAGGGAGGAGTTACTGGTGAAACTGACCGCCTTTTCTGACCGTTCTTTCGCCATTTATAGAATAAACAAAAAATTTGCCAAGTATCAGGATAACAGGACATCGAACCCAAATATCATTTCTAAACAACACTGAATTACTTACCTGAATAATATTATCTTTTTCTTGCAACATCATCTGCAGTCTTTGTAAATCCCCTTCTGCAGACATTCGCTGGAGCTCCAGTTTGGTCGACCTGTTTTCGGTTCTGCTGAGTTCTTCCTGTAAGGCTCGTTTTTCGTTTTCCAATCTATCAAGGGCCATTTTCATTTTCTCTAGTTTGTCCTAGAATATAGAATACGATTTAAAAACAATAAAACTGGAGTGTTCTACGAAACTTGCCTCATACTGTAATTTCTCTTCATTGCCACTGCTCAGCGAGAGTTCCAGATTGACAACTTTTTCTCTCATTTGCTTGGCTTCTTCGGTCTTCTTCTCGAGTGCCTGGGTCTATAATAAATTATCGGTTGATATTTTATTTAAAGATAATCGAGTTGCAATTGTATTCTTCACCTGTGATTGGATTTCAACATTTCTTTGACCAAGTTTGGCTTCTAGGCTACTCTTTTCGTCTTGAAGAATTCTCAAATTTTGCAAAATTTTATTCAATTTACTATCCCCCTTGCTTTGACTCTCCTGGGATTCGTTGAGTTGTTTTTTGGTTGTGTGCACTTGTGTTTTGTAGTCGTCCTATTTGTCGAATAGTTGAAAAAACAGGTTATAACAATTATTGTTGAAATCTGTACGAACTTTTAAGACTCAGTTGGTAGGTTTTTCTTGATAGCGGTAGAAATTTGATTAACTCTGGCCAATAAGTAAACATTCAAGCAGGATTGACATTATTCGTTGCCAGCCACTAAACTTGTATTTACTTTTTTAACCGACGAAACCAAAAAGGAGGAGGTTCTCTAGTCGACGCGTATATTTTTTTTATGTATGTCCACGCATAACTTTTTACTGAGACGTCCGATTCCGATAATTCTTTTTACAGTGGATAGGGTGTACTTCGAAGTTGGTCCCATTTGAATTCAAAAGATGAATTCCACCCCTAAAGGGTAGCAAAATGAAGGATATTGTTCACTCACCCTCTGAATTCTGGTCCGTTAACCGATTCTATCAGGCATAACTTTGTACTGGGTTCTTCGATTTGGATGATTCTTTTTTTATTAGATAGGGTATACCTCATAATTGATCATATTTGAATTTCGAATGGAATTATAGAAAAATAGGGGTTAATTGATTTTTCACTTGTGAACATTGGCACACATATGTAGTTGACAATGACAGATCGCTATTGTCATTATTTTTTTTCTCCTACATCCGTCACAATCATTATATTCTATGAGAGGATGGAATGATATACAAAGTAATGAAATAAACTAACCAGAACAACAAAAATAATTTATATTACAACAAGTAGTAAAAGTAGATAATCATATTATTTAACTGGTAATAGTTGAAGTAAGGTGGATAAGTAAGTATTTTGGAAGTAATCAAAAAACAAGTAGGTAGTAATTAGTAGATTTCAGCCACAAAAAATTGAAAAATAAAAACTTTTTAACAAAAAATTAAACCGACGAAATACGGAACTGAAAAGTAAAAAATAAAATAAACCTTCTTAAAACCAAAAATGTAAATAACTAATTTTGAGCGGCGCCAAACAAACAATCAACGAAATCATTAAATTACTTCAAAAAAATTAAGAATGTCACCGTGCAACTCGATGCCATCATTTTACGCCTTAACTAATTCATTTGCTTGTTTGTTTGGCGCCGACTCAAAATTAGTTATTTACATTAGTTTAGGAGCTTAGTTATTGAGACTAAGAAGGTTTATTTTATTTTTTACCTTTCGTCGGTTTAATTTTTTGTTAAAAAGTTTTTATTACGTGGTAAATTTGTGATAAATACCAGTCTGATGGACATTAGTGGTGAGAGGAAAATATAGGACAGTTTTTTCTGCCTAGTTTAGTACCTATGGCGGTTTTATATTTCCAAAACCTTTGAGATATTCCCAACTCCCTACTCAAAATACGTGTACTCACATGGGAATTCTCGGTAATATGCAATGCAATATTAAGAATATTTTCATCATTCGTTACAGGACAAGCACGTTCAAACTTTTTGTCAAATACTTTTCCTGTTTTCTCAAATATTGTTTTAAGGTCTCGAAATGCTCGCTGGTCTGGATGTCTTCTCTCAGGAAACTTTTCGTATAATCTAGATGCCAGTAAGCAATTGCTCCAAAGCATACACCATTTCAACCATGTCCTCTTAACGATAATTCATAAGGCCACAATAATTTTTAACACAACTGGATTGTAGTTTGACAGTTACCTCTATTTACAAATTCCGATATTCATTTTTTCAGCGGTAGTCATGGATAACTAAACTAGGAAAAAGTTACATTTGAAAATCATTCAGTTCATGCTAATAATTTGAACTATGATTATTCATGAAATGATAAATCTATAGAATTGCTTGATTTGATATTGAACAATCTTAAACCAGAATATCTCGAAACAGGTTGTTTCATGACATGACGTGGGGATGAAAATTATTAAAAGGAGTCGATTTAAATGAAAATATACAGGGTATTCCATTTGAAAAAATCAAAATACCGATGTTTGAAAATGGCCAAGTTTGTGTTGTTGTATCGAACATCCTGTACAATTTATTCCAAATTCTTGGTATTCTCAATGAACATCATCATATCGACCAACGATTCCCCAATTATCTTCACTAAATATTTCGAAATGTGAAATAGGTAATTTTTCGAAAAGAAGTCTACAAAATGGATTTCTTTTGAATAACTCGGCAACGCCGCAACGGAATTCAAAATTGAAAAAATCCTTGAGCAGCCAATGGAACAGCCGATCGGAATATATGAAAATATACCGGGTGTTTCATTTGAAAAAGAACAACTTTGGTTAGCCACGCATCAATGATGCACCCTGTATGAATGAAAATTATTTCGAAAAGTGGTCTTAGATGGTCCCTTTGCCAAAAAAAAATATAAGAAATCGAAATAGTGATACATTAAGCAGCAATGAAGCACGGGAATCCTGTTGACTCACCCTGAACATTTTTAGATTCCGCAAACATCTCCAAGTAGGTCTATTCAGTTTCGGAAACAAATAGTGTTCACTCATTTATTCAGATTTATTCCCATTCTTATCACAGAATTCTCATTGTTTGGTAAAAACTTTAAAAGTGTGCTATGGAAACAAAAATAACTTTGACAAGTAAGAATTTAGTGTTCATCAATAACCTAATAAGTTGGTATACCTAGTGTGCTTTAGATCATTGAATATTTCAACAAACATGTATACAAGAAATGAAAAAGTGGACATGGTATTACTTTATGGCGTGTTTTGGCCGGTTCAGTTATTTTTGTATATATTTCTAAAGGACTACCTATGTATCGTTCGTTGTAGGTATATCGTTCCGTGCTTTTTAAGTGAATTAATTCATAATGAATTATTGCGCATGTGACATACCTGTGCAGAAAACATTCATTCCAAGTTTCGAAGAGTACCGAGTACCGGTAAACAACCTTTTAGTAATAAAAGTGTGTGCGAATTTATTACCGCGACACTAGTTATGTCGGACTATCAACAACAACAAATTCGTTCATTTGAATGTGATTTAATTGTAGTGGTCAGCATATCCTCCATTCCATTCCTTCTTACCCTCCCCATTGGTGATTCCCCTTGGGCTGAGAAGAATTGGAGTTCCCGAACATTCAGGTAAGCGAATTTTGACCCTTGATACATATTTATTGACAGTCCACGTGTGTTTATCCAAATCCGAAAAACAGTAAAGTTTCACACCATGGCGAATGCAAGAAAAATTCGAGGAACGCAGCAACTGAAAAGTATCCCAACAGATAGCATCCATGTTTTCAATATTTCCCGTTGTAGAGAAACAACTCAGACAAGAAACTCCCAACCTTAAAACTTTGATCATTTATGAGGTGACGGAAATGATAAAAACAAAAAATTAAAAGGAAAGTCAGTCAGCTGTGTACACGACAATCGAATATGGAAGGAAAGGTGTAAAATTATTTATTGTTATTAAGCAAAGCGCTTTCGGCTGCAAGCTATCTTCATACAGGGTGATTCAAAAGTACTTTGACAAACTTCAGGAGGTGATTCCTCACAATATTCTAATATGAATTATCCAAATAATATAATAATATATGTCCGGAAACGCTTCGTTTCCAAGATACAGGGCGTTAAAGTTTTATTTTTATTTTCGTTTTTTTTAAATAACTTTCGAAATACTGACCTTAATTTAACAAAAATTGGTACTGAGAGGTTTTTTGAGGTATCGAATTCGAACCAGATGTTATTATTGCTCTTACTCGTAGGGGGCGCCACCTACACGTCTTTTTCTTTTTTGAAGATTCATAACTTTTTTGAGCGTACTTCTAGCACATTTTATAGTAAAAAAATCAGTTCCTCTATCATATCTACGTAAAAAAGCTACCCTTGTTACAAGTCGCTATAAGCAACCGTTTTCTAGATATTTGGACTTGAAAATTTCAAGTCGATTATTTGATAATCGATGCGTGTTGAAGTTATTACCATTATTTTGCATTTTTCACAAGAATGCTTAGGAAATGAATTTGACGTTCAAGTAAGTAGTTTTGGTAATTACATATTATGTGAGAGTTAAACGTTTTGTTGTTTTGTTGAAGTTTCTGTAAGTTTTAAAACACTAATTTTGTAAAAATGGATTATTTAAACAATAATGCTCATTTAGCCGATTTCGTTTATGGCCTTGCGGATGGCAATGCGCGCGAAGCAAGACGTATTTACCAGGAGCGATTTACTAATCGAGTACTGCTGCCTTCAGCTCCAACATTTACCAGTCTCCACCGTCGTTTGGCAGGAACAGGTAGCTTTAAGAGGGCAGATGATATTATTGGAAGGCCACGAGCAGTCCAAACCCCAGAATTGGAAGAAGCTGTTTTGAACGCTCTCGAGGAGAATCCAGAAACAAGTATAAGAATAATTGCTGAAGCTCTCAATTCTACTCAGTCCACAGTTTGGAGAATCATCCACGATCAACAATTTTATCCATACCATAGTCAAAGGGTACAAGCTCTTTTGCCATGAGACTTTCCCCAACACTTTACTATGTGTCAGTGGTTTTTGAGAAAATTGGCTGGAAATCCTCAATTTTTAAGATATGTACTCTTCACGGACGAGGCAAACTTCTCCCGAAATGATATCACATACTTTCGTAACAACCATGTTTGGGCTCTGGAAAATCCGCAAGCAGTTAGTGAAAGACATTATCAGTATCAATTTTCTGTAAATGTATATGGGCGGCAATAATTGATAATTATTTGATAGGTCCTTTCTTTCTACCGTTCCGACTGAATGACGCAACTTACAGAGACTTTTTAGAAAATGAATTGCCGGGACTACTTCAGAATGAACCATTAGAAATTCGTATCCGCATGTGGTTCAGGGCCGGATTAAAAGGTGTGGAGGCCCTGGGGCAACAAAGGAGTGTAGGCCCCTAATTATTTTTCAAACAAGTTTTTTTTTAATTTATTGCGGAACAAATTAAATTATTTTGACACGAGCATATGTAGGTATAATAAAATACAAGAAATAAATTAAATTACAGCGTAAACGAATGGATTCTTGCGAGCTTTTTTCGACGAAAAATCATTGATGATTTCGGTCAAATCCAGCATCCGGAGAAAATCATTCTCAATGCTAAGAAGCAATAACTTTGATAGGCGGCTTTGTCTCATCGTAATTGGCCTATTTTTTTCATTTTGGAAAATGAGCGCTTTCCAGTGCAATTTGACATCATCACATTCTCAGTTGTAATATCACAAGAGAGTGAAAATAATTCGACAGATTTTCGAAAACTTGTTGCCAGCCAATAGACAAGAGAGACCAACTGGCTCGAGTGGCTATTGCCAACAAGTTTGAGAAAGAAATCTAGATAATTATTTTCTACTATATCGAACTCTCGTGTGGTATTCTTTAGATTATTTTTTGATGTTACGATCATAAACACATTTCCTTGCAAAATTATACAATGTACTAAACCGGTTTTGATTCATTTCACACTTTTCATGCGAATTGATGACAGACGTCAAATTAAAAATATAGGTTGTCAGACAATCAAAACAAAATACCTCAAATTATTCCCGCGACAATTTTCTAGGTAGAATATTCCCACTATTGATTGGCCAAAACGTATATGAATTATTTGAATTGAACGTTTCCATTGGTTTCTAGCAATGTCAAAAAATAATCACTGTAATTTCAATGTTTGAGAATGTAGCTCTGAAATTTTGGTTTTCAAGAATTTGATAGTAGAACATCTTAGATTGGTCTTTTTGATCGTCCTTTTTCAGAAGGATTTACATTTGTTGCAGAATGTTATCCTTCTCTTAGACTCACACTTTCAGATTTCGGGGATTTCTCTGTTACAAGCGCGCCACTCAGTGGACACTTGTCAACGCGAATAAATAGGAAAAACAGGTATAGAAGTGTTTGTAGAATCGGCAGAAAAATAGTCAACAGAATTTGAACTTCTGTTCTATTATGGAATGCGCACAGGGCTCTTATAAATAATTTGATGCAATCATATTCATAAATTGAAATATTATTTTCTTTTGCTTATGATTATTGAATTTCATTGTGTATCTAGATCGCTTGTGTCATTCGAAGAATACATCGACAGAAAATCCTTCATTTAATTAAAAAAAATGTATATTTTTTTTTAAATTCAATTGTTTTTGCTTTTACAGCTAATTTCGATACGATATAATATTTTGTATAATAGTATGATGTTTTACTTGGTGATTGTTTCTCGCATATACACATGATTCATCAGATCGAAGATTAATATTAACCATGGATTTTGACAAGAATACGAAACATGTTTTTGAATGTTTAAAACGAAAAATGAGAGTAATAAGTGGGAGAACTGCTCTTGCGTTGTCAGATTTTTTATATATAATTTTGCATATCCTTCGGTATTTGTTAGGAAATGTTACCTAAAAATTTATATTGTGGAGGCCCCTCTCTTGTGGAGGCCCCGGGGCTGCAGCCCCGTTTGCCCCCCTCTTAATCCGGCTCTGATGTGGATTATGCATGATGGGGCTCCGGCCCATTTTAGCGTTGTAGCCAGGGAATTCCTTAACACTGTATATCCAAATCGATGGATTGGTAGGGGTGTAGAAGAACCTAACAAGGCGTGGGCACCAAGGTCCCCAGATCTAAACCCGCTAGATTTGTATTTTTGGGGACATTTGAAATCACTAGTTTATAAAACTCCAGTAGCGAACGAGGAAGATCTAAGAAACCGAATAGTAGACGTCTGTGAAACAATAAGAAAAACACCAATAATTTTTTAGCGGGTACGAGATTCAATGAATAGAAGACTAAATGCCTGTATCTTCGCTGAAGGTGGACACTTTAAAAATTTATTTGAATACAATTTAGTTTCCTTTATTTTATTTTATTCTACATATTCCAAATTTCTTGAAAAAAATGTTGATTTTCTTGCAAATTTATTAAAACAAATACAGATTTTGCACCCTTGATACAAAAATAACTATTTGAAACGAGTAAAAATAAATAGAATAGGTGGCGCCCCCTACAAAAAAAACAAAACTACTTACTTAAACGTCAAATTTATTTCCTAAGCATTCTTGTGAAAAATGCAAAATAATGGTAATAACTTCAACACGCATCGGTTATCAAATAACCGACTTGAGATTTTCAAGTCCAAATATCTAGAAAACGGTTGCTTATAGCGACTTGTAACAAGGGTAGCTTTTTTACTTAGATATGATAGAGGAATTTATTTTTTTACTGAAAAATGTGCTAGAAGTACGCTCAAAAAAGTTATAAATCTTCCAAAAAGAGAAAGACGTGTAGGTGACGCCCCCTACGAGTAAGAGCAGGTTCGAATTTGACACCTCAGAAAACCTCTCAATACCAATTTTCGTTTAATTGAGGTCACTATTTCGAAAGTTATATAAAATAAACGAAAATAAAAAGAAAACTTCAACACCCTATATCTTGGAAACGAAGCGTTTCCGGACATATATTTTTTCGGACAATTCATATTAGAATATTGTGAGGTATCACCTCCTGAAGTTTGTCAAAGTACTTTTGAATCACCCTGTATATGAGGGATCTGACAAAACGGAGCGTATCAAGCATATTGTTCCTATGACATGAATGTGGTATTTACAGAATTCACAGAAATTGTTACGAAGGCGTAGAGGGGCCAACAAAAAAACATTTGGAATTGCTTTGAAATGACAATTGTCACTTTCATATATGACAGATAAGCACTGAAGATGGCTAGCAGCCGAAAGCGCTTTGCTTAATAACAATAGATAATTTTACACGAAATACAAACCTTACCTTCCAAAAAATTAAAAGTGTGCTATGGAAACAAAAGTAACTTTGACAAGTGATAAATTAGTGTACATCAATAATCTAATAAGGTCGTATACCTAGTGTGCTTTAGGCCATTAAATTTTTTAACTAATGAATACAAGAGATGAAAAAGTAGACATACCATTAATTTATGGCGAATGCAAGAAAAATTGGAGGAACTCAGCAACTTTGCAGGGCCGGATTAAGAGGGGGGCAACCGGGGCTGTAGCCCCGGGGCCTCCACAAGGGAGCGGCCCCCACAATGGAAATTATTAAGTAAAATTTCCTAACAAAAACCGAATTATATGCAAAATGTTCAGCGTGGCTTTAGCCGGGGAAGTAGTTAGATATTAGTTAGATATTACAAAAAATAACTTCATTTTTATCGAGGATTTTTCAGTTCACAGAAAAATATTTCTATAAAATAGGGAATGTTTCCCTTTTCAACATGAATTCCCCACAAGAGGTTATCTTGAACGATGGAAGATAGCGATTAAAGTTTATCTTTCAGTCGCAGATGATTCCACATCTGATTTTATGAACATCCTGTTCATATTTTCAAATGAATATATAAAAAAAATCTGACAGAAGAGCAGTTCTCCCACTTCTTACACTCATTTTTGTTTTAAACATTCCAAAGCGCGTTAATGGTTAATATCAATCTTCGATCCGATAAATCATGTGTATATGCGGGAAACAATCACAAAGTAAATCATCACACTATTATAAACAGAAAAAATGAATTCATCCACATGGAAAAATAGAAAAGTATCATATCGTATCGCTGTATTTTATTTAGATTTATTTCTTGTATTTTATTATACCATATGTAGGTAGGTAGGTAGGCTTGTGTTGAAATAATTTGATTTGTTTCGCAATAAATTATTCAAACACTGGAAAGATTTTTTTTTAACTTGTTTGAAAAATAATTAGGGGCCTCCACGCCTTTGTTGCCCCAGGGCCTCCACACCTTTGAATCCGGCCCTGCAACTTTGTATGAAGAAAGGTATCCCAACAGACATCATCCATGTTGTGAATTCTACCGCTTCTACTAGGAAAATTAGCCTTAGCTACAAATTAGTCATGAGTCAGCAAGGAAGATTTTGAAAAAGCATAGGTACAGGTCATTTAAGTATCAAGTGCATCAGCGTTTGTATGATAATGATGGAAATCGAAGATTGGTTACTTCAGAACCTGCTGATCCCGATTTTGTTCCTTCGATATTGTTTTCCGACGAGTCAAGACTCACGAATAATTTAATGTTTAACGAACAATACTGCAGATATTGGGCACAACAAAATTAGCATTTAATGAAGGAAAGTAATTTTCAGGAAAGATTCGGAGTAAACATATGGGCTGGTGTAATCGAAATTAAAACAATTGGACCAATTTTATTTCAAGGACAGTTGACAGGGGTAAGGTAGATTACTCTCGTTTCGGACGTCCATCGTCTTGATTTGAAAGGTTTTCACGACGTTTCGAATGCTTGTATCTGCAATCGTCTTCAGGTGAATACTGTCAGTATTCGGTAATTTTTCTGACTTGATATGTTTTTTTGCAGATTCGTGTAAATGCTTGAAGTCTGTAAATTGTTCAACAATTAAAGGCACCTTGGACACCTCTTTTGACAGCTGGTTTGAAAAATACACAATATTTACAAAGTTCCCCTCTTAATTTTTCAGAATAAGCAATCCACTCATAACTGCTTATCCATTCACGTCTAAAATAACTTCTATTTCTAGGAACATCCTTTTTGAAATCATAATTCTCTAGAGGAATACATGGATTCGATAGAAAAAATTATTTTTGTGTATCGCTCATTTGTTGCAAAACTATATAATTTCCTAAGTCATTACTCCCTTCAGTTCCTTGCTCTTGCTCTTCCCGATTTGTGCTATATGAGCAGGAGGCTACCGTGGCATCGTCTTCAACAATAGGTTTTCCTTGAAAAATGTGCTGTTCAGGCTGTTCTTCATTAGTTGTCTTATTTTGTTTCTTTGGTGGGCTTCGATTATTTAATTTATTCTCGGATTCGCTTGAGGATTTCATATTAAAAAAAAATCGGATGTCCATGATTTTACTATATTCCTGCAATAGTACCAACAAATAAAAAAGCAATTGGTAAGTAAGTTACCTCACTGTTTCCGGTCAAGAAGGTACAACCAATACTAATAAGCACAGCAGAACAACGCCTTTTTTCATCAGTGCACAGGCCACATGCTTCTAAAATACTCCATTCAAGTGCATGCGGTCCAACTGTTTGTTGTGAGTCACATGGTCTCGACCGCGAAATCTACCGAACTTATTTGATACTCCAGCTAATTTAAGATTTTCGCGTCTCAACTAATAAATCTAAAATTCAGGGGGGCGACCGCTCCCCCTTGCCCTTAAGTATCGGCGTCCTTGGTAATCACATACATACGAAAACCATCGATCCTCTCACGCCCTCCGTCCAGATCTGAACTACGAACACACAAAGCGTTCGTCGAAAAAACCGACAGGAGATGGATTGTGGCGCGCGTATCTCCAGAACCCCGTACTATTCTAGAGATCATGCGAGCACGCCCGTAGCGCGTGCCGAGCAGCTCGAAAGTTTGTACGTACCTTCGATTACCATGCAAACTTCTTCTATTTTCCACTGTTCCTTTTTTCCGCCATATTATACAAAGAATACCAAACACATGCGCGACGTATTCTCTCCGCCTTTATTCTGAACTAAGAAACAAAATTTGCCTCCCCGTCATGAACAAATGAAAATCTTCTGCTGCGATCGAAACTTCGAAAACACAATGGGTAAGAAAAAACCTAAGGTCTCCGAATGAGTCTTAAAAATACATACAGTCTTAAACTCCGAGTGTGAGATTAATTTACCCTTTCTCGTTCGATTTGGGCTACTTGTTGCATCAAATTCCTGACACCTTTCCTAACAACTTCGGGATCTATATCCACTGATCCATCTCTGCCTTCTTCATAAGCTAAAATTACGACACATAATTTCGTTATTTTATAAACATGATAACTGGTTTTCTTCAAATGCATTTGTTTCAGAAAACTATCATTATTTTTTCTGGTACATATCATGGTCACAGTATAATGCTCTTCAGAGAACCTAAACAGCTTTATACTTTGTCATGGTCATTAAAATTGGTGATTTTTCGTTAGGATGAGTTCTTTATATTAATTATAACCAAAGAACAATGAACTATTATATAAAAGTACAGAGACAAAAATTATGCGAGACTTACTTCGAGCTGGACTCCATCTTCTCGAAGGACTCAGCAACCTGTAGGGCATTGTAACCGATCCATCTAATTGAACGCCGGCAATTCTTCGGAGTGTTGAAATTACACTGCTCAATTTTTGTTCGACGTCCCTTTTTGAAGATTCTAGTTGGGCCAGCTGGGTTTCTAGAGCCCTGACTCGACCCTCAGCACCGCCGAGCTTGGCCTGTAAACGGAAACGTTTAACTTTCATTGTAACTGTTGAAATAGCTACAACTAGTTATTGATTGACACAGTTGATTAGGACATGATAATCCTATTGCAAGACCCTATATGGTTGTCATAACCCCATAAGTACAGAAAAACTTTCACACAAAAAACAAGTTATTTATAAATATGAAGGAAACATAATTAACTGGGAATGCAAATTTTGAAATCAAATACTCGACCCAACTGATAAACAAGGGCACGCTAAAAATAGATAGACACCGTCTAGCCCTGGAATGCATATAAAAAAGCCACCCTTTCACAAAGGAGCTATTAACAAATCGTCACCCTCCGAGTTACGCACATCTAAGGAATTTCATAGTAAACAAAGAAACTATAAATTATAGGTTTTGACAGCTCATTAAATGCAATACGACCACAAAATAGATAAATCATTAATTTTTTATACATTCTATTGGCTACAGTAACGACTATTATTACTCAGACGGTGATTTATTATGACAAGCCGAAAATAATTAACGTTAGGAATGTGAACAAAGGGGTTCAACAAAGAACAACAATCCATGGAAGGGGAGATCATATAAAAAGCGCGAGACGACGCGGAACGATGCCAGAGGTGTTTAAACTTTCATTCGATTAACATGTAGTGCAGAAAGATGAGAAGTGCTCAAACTTTCACATAGTAATCATATAACAATATAACTTATAGAAGTGCGGTAGCTATCAAACACGTAACAGCTCTTGACTAGACAGTCATCAGTCATGAGTTCATTGACAAGTAATCATCTTGCAGTGAAATTGCGAAATTATTAAGAAAGAGAGTTCCAAATCAAGTCAAACAGGAACTGCACGAGTAATGACTTCATAAAGTGAATACCCAGTTGGACAGTATTTTCCATTAATAAAAATTACGTTATCAATGTTTCAAGAACGAGATAAGACGCCAAAAACCTCTAACCGATAGTTCATGCTCTCATAGAAAAACATTACCAATGCAACTACAGTCTAATATACAGTGTGATATAAAAGTAAATAAACAAATTTCGCGGAAATAATTAAAATAGTAATACAATTAAACGAATATAGTGTAAAACAAATATCGAGTGAATAAGAGTTGAAACATGATGGTCTGGAGTAAGTTCATATATTTTTCAGGATTTATGTTGGGGCAAATTGAATCAATTACTATTTTTATATATTTTTAAATGTATCTCCGTATTTTATGTTCCCATATTTTTCAAATAATATTTATCAACACTCTAGTTAACAATTGATGGCATTTTTACTTATATTCAGTCCACTTGACTTTGAGAATGCCAAAAACTGACCTAATGTAAAATCTCAACTGTTTTTTGACAATTTTATCAGTATATAGAACTGATGGAAATGCTATGTAACTATTGTAAAATATATATGTATATTTTAATGCTTTTCCAAGTGCATTATTTAACAATTTTTCTGAGATCGGTACGTGCTTCTATCTAAACGCCCCACATTCCCTGTGTTAAGAGAAAGAGATATTTTCCCTGAAGACCGCTCCAGCGAAATAATCTCGGTTCGACCATCTTCAGACAGTCGATGCTCTTATTACTCAAGTTCTCAACCTAGCATCAAATGAGTGATCAAGTAAAGTGATGAATTCATAATATTTGCCTCTATAAAAGGCCAGTGGCGTAATATGGTGTTATTGGTTTTTTTGTTACCCCAGTTTGGTCCCAGAGTAAGTTACAGTTTGGTTTTATAAATTGAATTTTAGAAAACTTATTAAAGAGCGTAGATCTCTGCCTTTAGAAATTATAGTTGCCTCTCGAAAGATCATACCTTTCACAGATCCGATTATTGAGTGCAAGTCAAATTGTTACAAAGTAGCGAAAATAATCGACGGATATATAGTCTGAAGATACTTGACAACGAACCATTCATACCGTCATGTGTGGTGTCGGGCTAACTGATTTTCGCTGAGTTATAAAATGTCAAGAAGCCTAAATTGTACTTTCAACGGCCCAACAGTCGATTTTGGGTAGTCGATTCCGAGAGTTCGGACAGTGTCCGCGAGCCACAAATGTTGGCTAACGCTAGAGTTTTATCTAAAATCAGAGCCGACGCGGGAAAAGTTTGAATCGTCGGAAATAAATCTAGCGAAATTTTGTTGCGAGTGACTTTTTTCGAGACTTTTTATTTGAATAACGAAAATTCGAGTGTCGCTAACGATGTTATACGAAAATAACATGAAAATTTTGTTGCTAAATTTTGGTTGTGATATATTTTTGAACTTGATATAAGTGTTAAACTTTTCGTGTCTTATTTAAGGGTTTGGTAAAGAAAATGAATCGGAAAAGCATAAAGTCTAGTTCAGTTTGCAAGAAATAATCTGAAAGATGCTAAAGGGGGAATAATTTGGAAAACATAAAGTCTAGTTCATTTTTTTCAAACGAATTTGCTTTTCAAGGAGACAGAAAAAGTATTGAAGTAAAACAAAAATAACTAGAGAAAAGTTATTCAAAAAAAGACTGCGCATTCGTGAAGCCGCAGCTGAGCCTCGTTCTGGAGGACAATTGGTGACTAAAATAGAGAACAGTGCTTAATATTATTTTATTATAGAGACATTCTATAATTAATTGTGTTATGTGTCAAAACATTTATTTTGACACTATAACATTGACGACAGCAGCACATATGATATGCAACTATTATATGTACGTAATATTCATATTATTTAAAAAATAAAAACAGTCTATCGACATACTGTTACACTGATGACAGCGAGGTGGGATTCTTTTGTCAAATCAACATACTGTCACACTATGGTGAATCATAAGCCTTTTTTACAGCCGAAGGTGAAGTTGGCAACATCGTTGCATGGTATTTGAATTACACAATTCATTTACTACAAAGCTGAATTGTAAGAGAAGCGGGATCCAAACACCATTTCGGAGCTGAACGGAAACTCTATCAAATAGTGCACAGATGGCTCTAAAACGTCAGAAGGAACTGGAATAAAAGTATATGGTCTGATAATTGGGTTTATTTACAAAGTCAGTAGAATACAGTGTGTCTCACTTCTCATGGAATCTTCCGTAATTATTGCAGTTGAATTATGTAATTTCCAAGATCATTAGATAGAACCAAGGATGAATCTAAATGTCTTCTGGGGTCAACCTGAGTGACATACACTGCCCGCCAGGGGCGATGGATATACCGATTTTTGTGAAAAATAATATTAGGGGGCAAGATAGGCCACAAATTCTCACAGATTCGTGATCAGGACATCAACTTTGGTACCAAAGTCCATATTTTCGCAAAAAAATCCGAATTTGTCTCAGTTCCCAAGGAAACGCCTCCTCATATCCTCCGTAATTATTAGAGTAGAATCCTGTAAGTTTCACTATCGTTAGATATACCAAGGATGAGTCTGAATCTCTTATGGGGTTGACCTCAGTGACATACACTGCGTGCCAGGAGCGATAGATATACCGATTATTGCGGAAAAAAAAGTAGGAGTTCGTAGGGATTCGTGATAAGGAAATGAAATTTTTTACCAATACACATTTTTACTGAAAAAAGTTAGGAATACATCGAATTTATATAGTTAAAAAAAAAATCGGAGTTGTAAAAAATGGAGCTCCGAATTCAAACTGGATTATTCTGTTTTTTTTTTTTCAATAATAAAAACTTCTCTGTCGTTTTTCTTTTCATCCTTGACACCATAAAAAAACTAGAAGAGATTTAGACTCATCCTCGGTATATCTAAGGATCATAAAAATTACATACTTCAACTCCAATAATTATGGAAGTTACGGGGGTGTTTCCATGAGAAGTGAGACTAATTCGGATTTTCCAGAACTGAATATTTTTCAGCGAAAATATGGATTAGTACTAAAGTTGATTTCCCGATCACGAATCCTCAGAACTTTTGGCCTATCTTGCCCCCTAATATCATTTTTCGCAAAAAATCGGTATATCTATCGCCCCTGGCGCCCATTGTATGTTACTCAGGTTAACCCCAGAAGAGAATCAGACTCATCCTCGGTATATCTAACGATCGTGAAAATTAGAGAATTATACTCCAATAATTACGGAAGATACGGTGGTGTTTCTATGAGAAGTGAGACACACTGTATGTTCATCTTCCACTCAAAATATAGGGTTCGTTCAAAATCAAACATGATATAATGTCGAATATGAAGGAGAACGGAAAGTTAAATAAATATTTTTTCCCATATAGAGTATAATAGTAGAATAAATTGAGTGTTAAAACCAATCAGTAACTTCGCTAACTGCTTGTTGCATAAATTACCATAAATCACCATACATTATTTTTACTTCTATTCAGCGTTACGCAGAACAGTGGCGTGGTGTATGTTTGGGTGTGTCTGTATATAGAGGTGCAACATATTGGAAGAACGCGAGGGAGAACTGGAACAAGACGCGCAAACTGAAGAACAATGAGAATTTAAAAACAGAGATCTCTATGTTCAGACTCAAAGACTTATACTGACTATTTACAAAAATCTTAAAATGGAAATGAATAACAAATCCCTCAATGAAATTTTCGGAAAGATAGCTCATATCACAAGCTTAGGTCATTCAACTATTTACCGAAGAATCAATGAACAAGGAGATGTAGATAATTTTCTAAAAAAAAACAAAAGATCAAAAATAAAATAAAATATATGTCATCTCACGAGCTTAGGCCATTCAACTATTTTCCGAATCATTAACCAATGAAATATCGTAGATTATCCTCTAACAAAAAAAAACAAAAATAAAAAAAAAATAAAAAAAAATTGATGTAACAAGTTCATGATATTTATAAACAAAACATAGTGCTTACTTCGAAATCAATTAAAAGTTTTCCTTTCTCTCTATTTCCAATTTTCATTCATATTTTCTTTCTTTTTTATCAATGTTTAGTTTTTGAAAAAATTGTCTAGGAGGGAGTATTTTATGTTTGATTTGAAGTATTGAATATTATTTTATATTCTTCAGAACATAAACAGTGATGCTTGTTATTTTTTATGTTGTTTCGATTCTACACTTTCTAATACTTTTCATCTCTTAGATCTTAGATCGCTCAATGATAACACCTACTAGACTCAAGCTCAGAAAAAAAGATGAGAGTCGACATATTCGGTCCTTATTTTCTGAAAAAATCGATGCGAAATCAAAACAACCAATTATTGAAAATTTAGGTCCCTAATGTTTCTTTCGATTTTTTCGTCTTCAACTGATTTCGAAAAAACGTATTTGAACAAAAAAAAAAACGCAAGTTTTAAAGTATGCTGATATCAGCCAGTACATTTTTTCCACCTGACCTAAAATGTCTATAAAGTAATTTTTATACAGTCCGTATTTTTTGTGTGGTACCACTATTGGCATCTCGAAAACGGTAAATGATACGCAGTTGGTTAAATTAGACAAAAGTTGGCTATTTTAGTGAACAATGAAACGGTTTTTCCCAATCGAAAATATCACGAACCGTTTTCAAAATATACGGGGAAAACCTAAATTGCCCGTTTTCTTTTCTTTTTGGGAATATGGAAATGTGTTGAGAAAACTTTCTTCTCTGTTTCGAATTTGCTTCGATGTGTGTGCTTTGATTTTCAATACGACGTTTCGTTCTTCGGGGGCCACCCCCAACTCAATTTTTTCGAATACGGAACTGTCTTTTTTTTAATGAATTTAAGTAGTTCTTATCTTACCAAGTTCAGATATGTATCTTACCTGGTTTTTGTTTCTACATTTCTGCCCATAAATTCCATCATCAAGGTCCGAACAATGAAAATCCTCCCCTCCGGAATACTGATTTTATTTTTGTTCGTATTTGAAAGGGAATTTGAATAAAGTTGCGAGGATAAAATTTGAAATAAATCTACTTTGAATAAATACTCAAACTTGAAATCAAATCGAGATCAAATCCAATGTGATGAAAAGGAAAAGCAGAGGAATAACAAGGAACAACGATTGATACATTTACTTTATACATTATTTTTATGTCAAAGAACCGAGAAGCATTTCTCTTGTGTCCATTCTTAGGCAATAGGCAATTCTTTTGTCTGTCTTTGAGTCCTATACGTATTCCCAAACGAACCTATTTCAAATGAAAACGGAAAGTTTCAAATTTCATGAGCAATGGAATAAAAGAAAGTGAATGACAGATTACAAATTAACGAATTCAAATCTGAAGGTTGGATTATTTACACGTTGAACACACGTTGTTCGTGTTCGAAGTGTTTGAAAAATAGCACCAGATCTCTGGCTATGTATCAAGAAATGTATCCCGAACGTCGTCAGCCTAATGCCAGAATTTTTCAACGTATTGAAAGAAGTTTACAAGATTTGTGATATATAATAATAAAAGTTGCCCTATTACTGGAAATGGTGGTGATAATGAAATCGACGTTTTAAGGGAGTTTTTTTAAAGTTTCATGTTACACGTGGTAAAATGATAATTTGAATCAGGATTCGTGGAATACAAGAAGAATCAGAATGAGGAAGTATCTCTTAGAGAGATAGCGAGAAATAGTGGTATATCGCATTCGTCAACAAGAACATTTTTGAAGAAACATAAATTCAAGCACTACACAGTGAGAAAAGTACATTATTTGCATTTAACAGACTACAATAAAAAGGCAGAATTTTGCACATGGCTACTGAGACATTTTCGGCAAGATGATTAAATTTGTAGTAACATTTAATGGTGCGGCGAAAGTCGGTTTACAAATAATGGATGGTTCAACAAGAATATTCATTAACACTGGCGCCAGAAGAATGCTAATTTACCTAGAGCCACTAATTTTCAAGAGAGGTTCGGCATTAATGTCTGGGTTGGTGTTTTGGATACCAAAATCATTGGTCCCTACTTTTTCGATACTCCATTGACGGGGGAGTTGTATCTTGGGTTCCTATCGGAGATTCTAGGCGAATTTTTGAAAGATTTGCCTCTGAATGCCCTAATGAATAGTTACAACATGACGGAGCACCACCGTACCGCACACGAATTTGTAAAACATTTTTCAATAGTACCATGCCAGGAAGATGGATAGGAAACAACGGTCCTATTAAATGATCACCCGACCTCACTGTTCTTGATTATTCGATATGGGACAAAAAATATATTGTATTCGAGATATAAATTGTTATTGAGCAAAATCAGTAGAAAATAAATTTTGGAATTTTTATTGTTCGGACCTTGATGATGAAATTTATGGGTAGAAATGTAAAAACAAAAACCAGGTAAGATACATATCTGAACTCGGTAAGATAAGAACTACTTAAATTCATTAAGAAAATACTGGTCCGTATTCGAAAAAAAAATAATTAAAGGTGGCCCCGAAGAACGAAACGTCGTATTGAAAATCAAATATCGAAGCAAATTTAAAACGGAGAAAAAAGTTTTTTGAACACATTTCCATATTCCTAAAAATAGAGGAGCCAGCGCAAAGAAAAGGAAACGGGCCATTTTGGTTTTCCCCGTATATTTTGAAAACGTTTCGTGATATTTTCGAATCGGAAACATCGTTTCATTGTTCACTAAAATAGGCAACTTTTGTCTAATTTAACCAACTTCGTATCATTTACCGTTTTCGAAATGCCAATAGTGGCACGTCATAAAAAATACGTACTGTATATACAGTGTGACCCATTTAAAATAGAATCACCCCTGTAGACCACGCCTTTTTCAATCAATCTCAAAAAAAAAAGTAATATCAATCATCAAAAACTGAATATTGACACAAATTTTTATAACTTTAGTTCCATTTCCATCATAAACACCAATCTAGAAATAAACAGCAACGATAGAACTAAATATCTAGGCATCATCATAGACAAAAATCTCAAATGGAAGGATCAAATAAACACCTTAACAGCAAAATTACGCAGATTCATCCACACATTTTATGAGTTACGAAAAATAATGAACAAAAAACTCTTGATCACATTGTACAGGACCCTGATCGAATCAATTCTGAAATATGGCATTATTGGGGGAGGTCTCTACAGTAACGCCCTAGAACCTTTAACTACCTTTCAAAATTACATAATTAAAATTATACTACAAAAAAGGAGATTGTATCCCCCAAGGCTTTTATATAACGAAGATATATTAAGTGTTAGATCCTTGTATTTTCATGCATGTTGTGTTTTCATCCATAAAAATCATTACTTGATTAATAGAATTGAACACTGCCATGAAACACGCGCAAAGACCAACAACTTACTAAAAAATCCTTTTTATCAAAAAGACGCCAACCAAAGATTCATAACAACAACAGCTCCAAAAATATTCAACACATTACCACAAGATATTAGAAACATAAAAAAACAAAGCATATTCAGGAAAAAATCAAGACAACACATAGGCAAACATCAACCCCCAAGATAAATATATACACAGCCTATAGACTGTGCCAATTTTATACTACCAACTGCACATACAGGTGTAAACCTAGGTGCGAATTTATTAATATCTCAAATTAGTATTGTTAATAACACGAAGGGCCATATTGAAAATCACTTCCATTGCATCCCTGTGATCCCTGGCAGTGAATATAGTCCTTTTCAATAGGCTTTCTTAAAAACATGTATTATTATTTTGTATTATTATTTCCATTATTATCATTGTTATAATTTATTTTCTGTAAAAATGGCTTATTGAATAAACGTTTTATTATTATTATTTCCAAGGTTTTTTATTATTTTGAAGGCAAAAGTTTATTGGTCAATTTTTGTTTTTAAATTTGACTACACCACTGGATTCGTAGTCGTTGTTAATAAAAACCATAAAAATTTCATAAAAAAATTATGGTTAACAACGAAGTTACAACAACTTTAATTTTGGAAACAAAAGTATTTGATTATAATTTTTATTTAGATTATAGACATATTCAAAATCTGGCAACACTGTAGATACAAAGTAGAATACCCGTGTACTTGTACAGTGAAAATCCGAGGTCAATAGCTCATTCCGTTCTACAGTTATAACTCCTGAAAGTATGGTAATGTGAGCGATTTGTGGAGGAAGCGATTTTGTAATAAAAATCTGACTACGCCACTGGATTTGTAAATTATATTTCCTTAAAATCATTTATTTAAGTACAGGTTATTAGTGTATTCGAAAATAACAGAAAATTAAAAATTCATTTTCAAGTTATGCAGTAGTACATTCTTCCATAGCCGATAAAAACGAAATGAACAGAAACAAGTTTTAAAGTATCAAAATTATTTATTCAATAATAAAACAGAAAGCAGGAGAAAAATTGTTCCCTTTAAATTCTGCAAAACTCAACTAACACAAGCTTTTAGAAGAGAAGGTATCAATAATTTGAGGAAAGCTGAACTAATACATTAGGTATAGGTATTGTACTAAATCAATAGTAGGCTGTGATTTTGACAGCTAATCATGAATAAAATAATAGTTGTTAGTTACGTGCATTTAATAATGGCTTTGCAATTATCATTAGAAGAAAGAATTGAAATTGTAAGAATTTTGGGGACATTTATCATAGTGAAAGAGAAGTAGCTAGGATATTTAATCACAGAAATCCAAATCGACTTCCCATTGACAGAAGCACCGTTAGCAAAATTAACAAAACATTTAAAGAAACTGGTGCAGTAACCAAACATATTTAAAAAAATAATCGCCGAAGAAGAAATTTAAACGATCGTGCCGTTGTAGATTATTTTATAAACCACCCAAACAGAAGCTTACAAGTCGGCAGTTTGGATTTAAACTTACCGAGAGAGAATATTCGGCGATGTCTGAAACGAAACAAAATGAAAGCATTTAAACCTACATTTCTTCACACCTTAAAGGAAGGTGATGAAGTGAAACGTATGGAATTTTGTTTGTGGGCCCAAGGCGAGTACCTGAATACAAGATATTTTTTGAGCCACATAATGTTTAGTGATGAAGCTTCTTTCAGCACCAATCGTGTAGTATCATCGCAAAATGCTCGGTATTGGGCTACTGAAAATCCGCACTGGGTCATCATAAATTGTAAAAGTCAATAGTTAACGTTTGGTGTGGTATAGTAAAAGATAGAATAATAGGTCCATATTTTTTTATGGAAACATGAACGTGCTAATTTTTTTGGAATTTTTAATAACCAATTATCGGACGAAATAGAAGAAACTCCACTTGCGGAACGAGAAAATTTACATATCAGCTCGACGGCTGTTCCGTTCACAATTCCAGGATTGTTAAACAGTGGTTAAATGACCAGTTCCCAAATCATTGGATAGGACGAGGTAGTGACTTAATTGAATAGCCACATAGATCACCTGATCTAACAATACTAGACTTTTTTCTATGGGGTATTCTGACACAAAAAGTATACAAACTGTAACCAAGGAATCGAGCTGAACACATGTAAAGAATACGATAAGCTTGTGCCGAAATTACACCTCAACAAATAAGAAATAGTGTAAAAAATATTCGGAAGAGATACGACAAATGTATCGAACTAAATGGAGGTTTGGTAGAAACCTCAAAAAGTTAAATATTTAGTTTTACATTAATGTTAATTTTAGTTTTTGCTTAATGGCGTTTTATTGTTGAATAAATACTTTAAAACTTGTTTCGGTTCATTTCGTTTTTATCGGCTCTGGAAGAATGTACTACTGTACTTGAACATGAATTTCTAATTTTTTATTCTTTTCGAATACACGTATAACCTACACTTAAATAAATGATTTTAAAGGAATATAATTTTACAAATCCAGTGGCGTAGTCAGATTTTTATTACAAAATCGCTTCCACCACATATCGCTCACATTACCATACTTTCAGGAGTTATAACTGTAGAACGGAATGAGCTATTGACTTCGGATTTTCACTGTACAAGTTCACTGGTGTTCTACTTTGTATCGGCAGTGTTGCCAGATTTTAAATATGTCTGTAATCTAAATAAAAATTATAATCAAATACTTTGTTTCCAAAATTAAAGTTGTTGTAACGTCGTTGTTAACCATATTTCTTCAATACAATTTTGATGGTTTTTATTTATAACGACTACAAATCCAGTGGTGTAGTCAAATTTGAAAACAAAGATTGCCTAATAAGCTTTTGTCGTTTTTGACGAAGAAAAAAAACCGAGTGTCTTGGAAATGAAACTGAAGTTATGAAAATTTGTGTCAAGATACAGTTTTTGATGCTTCATATTATTTTTTTTTTTTGAGATTGATTTAAAAATGCACATTCTACAGGGGTGGTTCCATTTTAAATGGGTCACACTGTATAATTGTCTGTTTATGGTTTAAAGACATACATAATTAATTGAGTTTTTGGTATGAATATTTGATAGTATCACATATTTTCAAAGGATGAAACAAAATTTAGTACTGCACAAATTTCAATTTTAAACTACATAACCGCCGTGTATATGTAACCCGAATATGATTTCTTGTGATCTCAGGAATCAATTACTTTCTTCCATTTCCAAATACAGTATACAATAATATTGTTGTGTACTAACGATTTAAATGATATTGATTTGAGGGGAAAGTTTACCAAAGCGTAGTACATTATTTTTCTTGTAGTGCCATCTCTATATGAATTTTGAAACATATTATTAGCCACATGTTATTTGGTCATTCATATTTTTAGAAAAATAAAAAAAAACTAAACGTATTCCCCACATACCAATTTGAATGAAATAGAATCGGGCCATGAAAGGCTAAACGTCAGATATGTTGGAAACCCATTTTATAAAACCATGCAAAATGGGTGAATTCTTCACAATGAGCTAAGATATCATAGTATAGTATTTCTAATCCCAATTGGAACGACATAAAAAGTTTCGGGAAGGAATTCTCTTTGCACTTGCCGCCTTGATATAGGCGTCGGTATATTATTTTTCAGTGGTATTTCTTCAGTTACTTATTCTGACAATCATAGCAATTGATCACCCCATGTAAAAATAGACACATGTTATCTCAACTGAATTTTATTATTTGTTTCGAAAGGTCTCCAGAAAGCCATATTGTTAAAATTATTTTCAATGGATAATTCCTAATAGTCTAATTAACAAGTGCTTTTTAGGTCAAATTTTTTTCGCATTCTCCGAAAATTATGATTGAGGTGTCATTCGATTCGGAATGGTATGTAGATATTTTTTGAGAAAAAATTGCAATAGTTATGAACAATTGGGTGAAAAAAAAAAGGTGGTTTGGTTTTTCGCCAATATTTCAGAAACTATTCGAGATAATTCAAATTTGAAATGAGATGCAAAAAGAGGAGGAAATTTCCCATGAAAGAGTTCTGACTCCCGGAACTGTAGGACCTATATTTATAATTTTCCCAGAGGGTTGAAAATACGCCCGAAAACGGGCACTCCGGCTTGCGCAAGCCACGTCCCCTTCGGACCTTTAATGAATAAATATCATTTAAACTTATTAAATATGAAAATTAAAAATTTAAAAAATTCAGGCGGCTGCAGGATAGATCAATGAACAATAATCCGGGGTCCAAAAATTTTTATCGCGATTTTTCAGTAAGTTATCTATTAGTTAATTAACAATTTTTTGTAGCACGAACATTAACATTGCAAGTGCGATAATTGTTAAACTATTAATCTGAGAATGTTTTCCTTTCGTGGAGCTATTTTTCAAAGGTCTAAGAATAGATTCCCGTTGAAAAAATTAAAAAATTGTTTGATTTTCGTTTTTTTATTAACAATTTACTAAGGTGATAAATTATAAAGCTTCATTAAACATTGAAAAAAACTTTTTTTTCATAATATTATTATTGATCCGTTTTCTTATGATCAGAAGCTACTTCAAAATGATTTTTAATAATTTTAATCTCCTATTGTTTAAAAAATTGTTTTAAACAAATGCGTTGTTTATGAGATAATTGAAAAAAAATATTATAACATAATCTTTGATGATAATTATGATTTTTCAAAAAAAAACGTTTAAAAAAAAAATTGCTTAAAAACGCATTTGTTAAATAACAATTTTTTTTACCACTTGCTTTGAAAATTAAGGAACCATTTTTTTTCAAATCATTATTTATCTTGGTCTTCGATATTAAAAAAAAACGATTATTATTTAAATTTTCATTGTTTATTCAATAAACAATTTGTTATAAACAAATGAATTATCTCTTTGTATTTTTTTTATTTCTCTACTCAAAAAAACAAAAACAACCATGTATTATTTTTAGAAAAAAAAAATTTTTTTATTGAACTGTAAATGTTCTGTTCTCTTTCATTTTTGGCCTAATTTATTGTTTAATTAATAAAGAATAAATAAGTCTGGAATTTTTCTCTTGTATCTCCATTAGTTAAAAAGTTATAATAAAATTAAACATAAAAAACCAGGTCAGAGTGGTGAAATAAAAAAATAGAAAATTTAAAGTTAATAAAAAATATAATAATTTTTTTTAAATAATACATGGTTGTTTTTGTTTTTTTAAGTAGAAAAAGAAAAAAAATACAGAGATAATTCATTTGTTTATAACAAATTGTTTATTAAATAAACAATGGAAATTTAAATAATAATAGTTTTTTTTTTAACATCGAAGATCAAGATATATAATGATTAAAAAAAAAATGGTTCCTTAATTTTCATGACAAGTGGTGAAAAAAATTGTTATTTAACAAATGCGTTTTTAAGCAATAATTTTTTCTTTATTTGTTTTAAAATTTTTTAAACAATAGGAAATAAAAATTATTGAAAATCATTTTTAAGTAGTTTCTGATCATAAGAAAACGGATCAATAATAATATTATAATAAAAAAGTTTTTTTCAATGTATAAAATTTAATTTTCCCTTAAATTTTAAAAAAAAAAAATTAAAATTTTTCCAAGGGAATTCCTTTAAAAATATTTTCTATCAAAATAAAATTTTTCAAAATGTAATAGTTTAACAATTATCGCACTTGCAATGTTAATGTTCGTGCTACAAAAAATTGTTAATTAACTAATGGATAACTTATTGAAAATCGCGATAAAAATTTTTGGACCACGGATTATTGTTCATTGATCTATCCTGCAGGCGCCTGAATTTTTTCAATTTTTAATTTTAATATTTAATAAGTTTAAATAATATTTATTCATTAAAGGTCCGAAGGGGACGTGGCTTGCGCAAGCCGGAGTACCCGTTTTCGGGCGTATTTTCAACCCTCTGGGAAAATTATAAATATCGGTCCTACAGTTCCGAGAGTTCGAACTCTTTCTGCATCTTTTTCCAAATTTGAATTATCTCGAATATTTTTTGAGATATTGGCGAAAAACCAAACCCCTTTTTTTTCACTCAATTGTTTATAACTATTGCAATTTTGGCGAGCGGCCTTAGCATTTTCTCAAAAAATATCTACATGCCATTCCGAATCGAATGACACCTCAATCATAATTTTCGGAGAATGCGAAAAAAATTTGACCTAAAAAGCACTTGTTAACTAGACTATAACCTCACGGCACGGCACTGATTAAGGAATATTGTGAACTGGAGATATCATGCGGCTTCAGATAACATGTGTCCAATCCAGCTAGCCGAGCTTTTATTACTCAAATATATTTGATAGCGCCTTTTCTAATAATCTGGGCAACTAGAGACACACGTCAGAACTCTTTTATGATTGTACCAGGAACGCTTTGAAAGTAAAAACACTGGTAGTATATAAATTTCCCATTTGCCGGGCAGTGCATATGAACACTCCTCGTAGTGCTCTTATTTTTATTGCCGTTCCAATTTGGATTAGAATAACTATACATTGAAAATAAGAATTACCTTCAGTTCCTGGAGTTGTTGCGTAGCGTCCACCAAACAAACTTCAAGATTGTGTTTTTGATCTTCCAGTCGTTTTTCTCTTGCTTTACTGTCCTCCAAGTGAACTAGGAGGTCCTGTTCCCGAGCGTGCCACTGCTCTTCGAGCTGAGCCGAGTGCGACCTAGTCTTGCCCAGTTCCTGACGTGTTTGTTCCAAGTTACGTTCCAATTCTGATATCTGAAAAGGAACAATTCGTCAGTCGTGTTTTTAGAATCTCGCCCGCTGTTTTCTGGAAATACTTTATTTAGTCTAGTTAACGAGTGCTTTTAAGGTCAAATTTTTTTCGCATTCTCCGAAAATTATGATTCGGAATGGCATGTAGATATTTTTTGAGAAAATGCTAAGGCCGCTCGCAAAAATTGCAATAGTTATAAACAATAAAGTGAAAAAAAGGGGGTTTGGTTTTTCGCCAATATCTCAAAAACTATCCGTGATAATTCAAATTTGAGAGAGGATACAAAAAGAGGAGGAAATTTCCTAAGAAAGAACTCCGCCTCCCGGAACTGTAGGACCAATATTTATAATTTTCCCAGAGGGTTGAAAATACGCCCGAAAACGGGTACCCCGGCTTGCGCAAGCCACGTCCCCTTCGGACCTTTAATGAATAAATATTATTTAAACTTAGTAAATATGAAAATTGAAAATTGAAAAAATTCAGGCGCCTGCAGGATAGACCAATGAACAATAATCCGTGGTTCAAAAATTTGTATCGCGGTTTTTCAATAAGTTATCCATTAGTTAATTAACAATTTTTTGTAGCACGAACATTAACATTGCAAGTGCGATAATTGTTAAACTATTAATCTGAGAATATTTTCCTTTCGTGGAGCTATTTTTCGAAGGTCTTAGAATATAATCCCGCTGGAAAAATTGAAAAATTATTGATTTCTGTTTTGTTATTAACAATTTACTGAGGTGAAAAATTATAAAGCTCGATTAAACATTGAAAAAACTTTTTTTTATAATATCATTATTTATCCGTTTCCTTATGATCAGAAGCTACTTAAAAATGTTTTTAATAATTTTTATCTCCCATTGTTTAAAAAATTGTTATAAACAAATGCGTTGTTTATGAGATAATTTAAAATTATTTTTTCATAACATAATCTTTGATGATAATTATGATTTAAAAAAAAAAACCGTTTCTAAAAAAAAAATTTATTGCTTAAGAACGCATTTGTTAAATATCAATTTTTTTTTTACCGCTTGTTATGAAAATTAAGGAACCTTTTTTTTTTCAAATCATTATTTATCTTGGTCTTCGATATTAAAAAACGATTATTATTTAAATTTTCATTGTTTATTCAATAAACAATTTGTTATAAACAAATGAATTATCTCTTTGTATTTTATTCTTTTCCTACTCAAAAAAACAACCATGTATTATTTTTAGAAAAAAAAAATATTCATATTTTTTATTGAACTTTAAATTTTCTGTTCTCTTTCATTTCACCACTCTGACCTGGTTTTTTATGTTTATTTTATTATAACTTCTTAACTAATGGAGATACAAGAACAAAATTTCAGACTTATTTATTTTTTATTGATTCAACAACAAATTAAGCCAAAACTGTTTTCTATCTTATAAACTAATATAACTATGACCATACAACTTAATTAATAAAGACTAAATGAAGAATTAATAAAGAGTAAATAGGTCTCAAATTTTTTCCTTGTTTAAAAGTTATAATAAAATTAAACATAAAAAACCAGGTCAGAGTGGTGAAATGGAAGAGAACAGAAAATTTAAAATTCAATAAAAAATAATTTTTATTTTTTTTAATAATACATGGTTGTTTTTGTTTTTTTAAGTAGAAAAAGAAAAAAAATACAAAGAGATAATTCATTTGTTTATAAAAAATTGTTTATTGAATAAACAATGAAAATTTGAATAATAATAGTTTTTTTTTCTTAATATCGAAGACCAAGATAAATAATGATTAAAAAAAAAATGGTTCCTTAATTTTCATAACAAGTGGTGAAAAACATTGTTATTTAACAAATGCGTTTTGAGGCAATACATTTTTTTTTTAGGAACGGTTTTTTTTTGAAAAATCATAATTATCATCAAAGATTATGTTAAAAAAAAAAGTAAAATTATCACATGAACAACGCATTTGTTTATAACAATTTTTTAAACAATAGGAGATAAAAATGATTAAAAATCATTTTTGAGTAGATTCTGATCATAAGAAAACGAATCAATAATAATATTATGAAAAAAAGTTTTTTTCAATGTTTAATGAAGCTTTATAATTTTTCACCTTAGTAAATTGTTAATAACAAAACGAAAATTACCAATTTTTCAATTTTTTCAACAGGAATCTATTCTTAGACCTTTGAAAAATAGCTCCACGAAAGGACAACATTCTCAGATTAATAGTTTAGCAATTATCGCACTTGCAATGTTAATGTTCGTGCTACAAAAAATTGTTAATTAACTAATGGATAACTTATTGAAAAATCGCGATAAAAATTTTTGGACCACGGATTATTGTTCATTGGTCTATCCTGCAGACGCCTGAATTTTTTCAATTTTCAATTTTCATATTTAATAAGTTTAAATAATATTTATTCATTAAAGGTCCGAAGGGGACGTGGCTTGCGCAAGCCGGAGTACCCGTTTTCGGGCGTATTTTCAACCCTCTGGGAAAATTATAAATATTGGTCCTATAGTTCCGGGAGTCGATACTTTTTCTTAGGAAATTTCCTGTTCTTTTTGCATCTTTTTTCAAATTTGAATTATCTCGAATAATTTTTTAGATATTGGCGAAAAACCAAACCCCCTTTTTTGTCACTTAATTGTTTATAACTATTGCAATTTTTGCGAGCGGCCTTAGCATTTTCTCAAAAAATATCTACATGCCATTCCGAATCGAATGACACCTCAATCATAATTTTCGGAGATTGCGAAAAAGTTTTGACCCAAAAAGCACTTGTTAACTAGACTAATTTACCTGTTTCCTCAACTGATGTACTTCTTGATGCGCTCTCTCGCGTTCTTCAACTTCATTCAGGAGTCTGGCTTGTAGTTCTTTTTCTTCAGATTGTTGTTGTGTGTTGGATGCTTGGCTGCGCTGTAATTCTTCTTGGATACTTTGAACTTTGTGTTCAATCTGTATTTGTTCAGTTTCAAGGTTTCTTATCTGATTCTGCAGTCGGTTTCTTTCATTTTCCAAGCCCACCTTGATATCTTCAAGGTCTGAGGAAAGAAACAAGTATGGTGAATTTTGCCTTATCAAGTAGCCTGTGGTTTGGTTATTCTATAAACGATATTTCGGAGGTATCGATTGAACTAACTCGATTCCGTCAAGTTTTATTCATTTTGTGACATGGAATTGCGGTTTTGAAGGGATATGCGTCATCTCTAACAAGATATTATATCTCCACAATCCCCAGACACGCTATAATAATGCAACTTGCATAAAATGTCAACGTTATTATTTCGAATATTTTGAAAAACCACTCACTTGCAATTGTTTTATAAGCTTCTTCCAGTTGTCTTGCTTGTTCTCTCTTTTCACTTTCTGTCCTCTTTATATGGTCCCTCAGCTCTTTATTGGTATTGTGATATTTTTCCTTTTCGAAGTTTCCATCTGCCAGGAGCCTTCGCACATCTGTGAGTTCTTTCCTCAAAGACTCTGAGTTGTTTTCAGCTAGAAAAATAAACAACGAATGACGAACATTCTCGAGTTGATTCAGATGGTACGCATACTTAATTCCGCGAATAAAATGTAAATATGTCGAGAGAAAAGTTTCCTATGCACATTTCTGCAAACTGAAAATAAATTATTAGCACATACGATCACCCGAATTATTTCGCCACAATTTTGACGGTGTTTTCCTGTTAGGTGCATTTCCGATAGGGGCATCACTTATTTCATTCCCATTAAGTGCACGATGAAAAAATATACCTAAATGACCCTAATTATCTATCTGAATATTTCCCTTTAAAATATATCACAATATTGGGAAACCATATAATAAAATCGAATCTCGATTATTTGTAAGCGATTTGTATATTTTTTTAAATGATCGTAATGGCCCAAGGATGGTTTATACGGAAAAAAATTTAGGAAAGTTGCACGGAAATTGGAAAATTTGGGTATATAAGAAATTTGGCGAAAAAAAAAAGACTATCGAATCATTCATTACCAAAGAGGCAATAGCTCAGCGGTTACACTATCGCCTACCAAGCAGAAGGTCACAGGAACGAATCCCGGTCAGGGTAAGATTTTTTTTGTTTCATAAAAACAACGGCTGGACCGATTTGGCCAATTGTTTTTTACCCGACTACGGCGAAACAAAAAAGAGGGTTATGTATGTTCATATGTTCCCTCATAACTTCTAAACTACTTATCATAATTTGACAAATAAGGTATCGTTGGAAGCGTCTTGATCGTCCGATGGTTATAGGCTGACGTCTTATTAAATTGAATATGGCGCCATCTAGAGGGCATAAAGTCATGAACTGAAAAAATATTTTTTTAATGATGCCGTGTTGGGTTTCAAATGAAACCGCTCAATTCGCACATTTCAAATAAATATATATATATATATATATATATATATATATATATATATATATATATATATATATATATATATATATAAATATATATATTATATATACAGTGCTTCTCAAAAGTCCACCCCCTCTTATTTTTGGAACGATTATACATAAACAAGTGAAATTTGGAAACTGAATATTAAAGGTTGTAAACTTCCGTACTGGTGATGATAGATGACGAAATCGTCAAAGATGACGTCACAAGGCCATTGTGATCAATAATTTTAAATGGAACCCTACGGCAAGTGACACCTCTTTTAAAAGGTATCGAAAAAACCTATTCAATGATACTAATTTTGTTTGTGTTTATGGCAGTTTTGGCAACTCGCTTTTAAAAAACGCAAAGCTGTGATGAATTAAATCAGTTAATACTAAAATTCCAAATTCAAGCTCCGCCTCTGGATAGTTTTGTTAGTCTCCCTAATTCGACGTTTCTGTAATTGTCCAAGTTTTTGTACATTTAATAATTTGTGTATTGTTGATCGAACGTTTAACTGTTTTAGCAGCTTTTGGTACTTTTAATATTTTTGTACATTTTAATAATTTGTTAAACTGTTGTGAGCCGAACGTTTGAGTGCTTCAAGAAGCGAAATGGTACGTGCTTTAGGTGATAAAGTAGCAGCGATCCTAATTCTTGGTGAAACTGGACAAAATATTCATGCAGCAGAACGCATTTTTAATGAGAAGTTTCCCGATCGCCCCGATTCGAGGACTTATTTAAGGGAGCTTCTTCGTAAGTTTGAAACAACGGGTAGTATTAATGATGCGAAACGATCTGGCAGGCCACAAATTTCTGATGAGAAAAAAATTTATATACTGGCAGAAGTAATAGTTAATCCTACTTCTTCAACAACTCACGTTGCATCTACCTGTGAAGTCAGTCGAAGTATAGTACACAGGGTGTAAAAAACAAATTCCATCCATAAAATTAAAAATGGTTCATCAACTCTCAGACGACGACCCAGACCGAAGACTAGAATTTTGTGAAAATATGGAAACTAAAATTAACCAACAGCCAGACTATGTCAAAACAATTTGTTTTAGTGACGAAAGTACTTTTTATCTAAATGGAAATGTAAATACACAGAATGTGAGGTATTGGAGTGACGCAAATCCTCACCTGTTTCGTGAAACACATACCCAATTTCCCCAGAAGGTGAATGTTTGGGCAGGTATCCTGGGAAACCACATCATTGGGCTTCTTTTTTTAAATACTAATTTAACTGGTGAGGTTCATCTGGAGCTGTTGCAAAACGCAATAGAACCGTTAATCCTTGAAATTTTGGAAGATAATCCAGATGAATTCGGCAATTTGGAAATAACATTCCAACAGGATGGTGCTCCTCCACACTATTACGGTGCAGTAAGACGGTATTTGGATGAGGAGTATCGTGGTAGATGGATTGGACGACGAGGTTCAACGGAATGGCCAGCTCGATCACAGGACCTCACACCTTTGGATTTTTTTCTGTGGGGGTACCTTGAATCGAAGGTGTACGCCACTGAACCTGACAATATTGACGTTTTAAAACAACGTATTGTTGCAGAATGTGAGGCTGTTTCCGCAGACACATTTGCAAAAGTACGAGAAGAGTATAAAAATAGGATATTTCACTGTCAGGAAGTAAATGGAGGTCACTTCGAGCAATTTCTTCAAGTAGATACTGATTCTTAAATCTGTAATTGATATCATACTGAATGGAATTTAAATTTTAATGTTTACTGATGAGCCATTGAAACTGCCATAAACACAAACAAAATTAGTATAATTGAATAGGTTTTTTCGATACCTTTTGAAAGAGGTGTCGCTTGCCGTAGGGTTCCATTTAAAATTATTGGTCACAATGGCCTTGTGACGTCATCATTGACGATTTCGTCATCTATCATCACTAGTAGGGAAGTTTACAACCTTCAATATTCAGTTTCCAAATTTCACTTGTTTAAGAGGGGGGGAGGGGACTTTTGAGAAGCACTGTATAATAAATACGCATTTCATTATGGACTATGGTACACATGTTAAAATTATATGAAAAAAATTAAACGTGTGTGATAATAATGACATAATTCAAAACAATTGAACCTAAACAAACAAAAAATGTAAAGCGGCTCTGCAAAAACCCCAAAATAATTTAAATAAGAAGTAAGTTCAAACCCGACTACTGAAAAATCACGCTCTAAAAAGTATGAAATAAAAATAAGTTCAAAAACTAAAACCCGACTTGTATTCGCATAGATATCCTACCGCTCATGTATCGAGGGTAATATCATAAGTGCTAGGGATTTTATCGAGGGTAATATCATATGTACTAGGGGTTTTATCGCTCAAAAGATTTGAAATTTTCGAGAAAGCATTTTACCTAGAAATTCTACTGAGTACGATTTGCGATCTGATTAAACCACGAGAGCGAAGCTTGAGTAGTTTAATCTTTGATAATAAGGCCGCAAATTGCACGAGTTAAATTTCCTGGAGGCAAAATTAAAAAAAAAAATCCCTAATCCCATTTGAATCTGGATAAAACTACCAGAATTCCTATTATATTTGAATTTTCAACAGGGAAAATTACGACAATTCTCGTTCCAAAATTGAAGGAATCGGGTGTTCGTTTCTAAATGCTTCGTGTCTCGAGATTTATTCATTTTTAATGATCATTCACTGCTCTTGAACTCGCCCAAAAACCTAAGTATATATAATCATGTATTTCACTATTGAATGAAAAATATGTTTCTATCTGAAACCAATAAAAAAACTCCTAGATATATGGATTCGAACACGAGCCTCCTGGGTGAGAGACTGACGCGCTAACCACTAGTCCACGAATATTGTTGTTGATGTTATGATGATGTTCATTGCCTTACTTGAAAACGCGAGGCTTTTTAGCATGCTAAAAAGGGTATATTACAAATTAAAATAAATTAATTAATTAAAATATCGCAGTAGTGAGTTGAGAATCCCTTATTTAATCTATTTTGCATTTCTCGTTTGCCTAAATAGAAATTGAATGCGTTGACATAAAATTTTATCGCAAAACAATATCGAAACTACTGGTGGTTGAAATTTCGGCCATTTGATTGGCTCAAAAATAATGAGGGAAATAGTCATTTTAAATTTCCCGCAAAGCAGAGCAGCAGTTCGGATGGTTCCGCATACCTTCGGAATCGTATGGGCAAGAGCTGGATAGTTGTCAGACAGACTCGTATACAGGGTGAGTCAGAAGTACTTTGACAAACTTCAGGAGGTGATTCCTCACAATATTCTAATATGAATTGTCCAAATGAATATATGTCTGGAAACGCTTTTTTTCCAAGATACAGGGTGTTGAAGTTTTATTTTTTTTTTTTTTTTTTAAATAACTTTCGAAATACTGACCTCAATTAAACGAAAATTGATATTGAGAGGTTTTTCGAGGTGTCGAATTCGAACCTGATGTTATTATTGCTCTTACTCGTAGGGGGCGCCACCTACACGTCTTTTTCTTTTTTGAAGATTCATAAATTTTCAGTAAAAAAATCAATTCCTCCATCATATCTACGTAAAAAAGCTACCCTTGTTACAAGTTGCTATAAGCAACCGTTTTCTAGATATTTGTCGATTATTTGATAATCGATGCGTGTTGAAGTTATTACCATTATTTTGCATTTTTCACAAGAATGCTTAGGAAATGAATTTGACGTTTAAGTAAGTAGTTTTGGTAATTACATATTATGTGACAGTTAAACGTTTTGTTGTTTTGTTGAAGTTTCTGTAAGTTTTAAAACACTAATTTTGAAAAAATGGATTATTTAAACAATAAAGCTCATTTAGCGGATATGCATTTCGTTTATGGCCTTGCGGATGGCAATGCGCGCGAAGCAAGACGTATTTACCAGGAACGATTTCCTAATTGAGTACTGCCTTCAGCTCCAACATTTACTAGTCTGCACCGTCGTTTGGCAGAAACAGGTAGCATTAAGAGGGCAGCTGATATCATTGGACGACCACGAGCAGTCCGAACCCCAGAATTGGGAGAAGCTGTTTTGAACGCTCTCGAGGAGAATCCAGAAACAAGTACAAGAATAATTGCTGAAGCTCTCAATTCTACTCAGTCCACAGTTTGGAGAATTATCCACGATCAACAATTTTATCCATACCATATTCAAAGGGCATAAGCTCTTTTGCCACGAGACTTTCCCCAACGCGTTACTATGTGTCAGTGGTTTTTGAGAAAATTGGCTGGAAATCCTCAATTTTTAAGAAATGTACTCTTCACGGACGAGGCAAACTTCTCCCGAAATGCTATCACAAACTTCCATTACAACCATGTTTGGGCTCTGGAAAATCCGCACGCAGTTAGTGAAAGACATTATCAGTATCAATTTTCTGTAAATGTATGGGCGGCAATAATTGATAATTACTTGATAGGTCCTTTATTTCTTCCGTTCCGACTGAATGGCGCAACTTACAGAGACTTTTTAGAAAATGAATTGCCGGGACTACTTCAGAATGTACCATTAGAAATTCGTATCCGCATGTGGTTTATGCATGATGGGGCTCCGGCCCTTTTAGCGTTGTAGTCAGGGAATTTCTTAACACTGTCTATCCAAATCGATGGATCGGTAGGGGTGTAGAATAACCTAACCAGGCTTGGGCACCAAGGTCCCCAGATCTGAACCCGCTAGATTTTTATTTTTGGGGACATTTGAAGTCACTAGTTTATGAAACTCCAGTAGCGAACGAGGAAGATCTAAGAAACAGAATAGTAGACGCCTGTGAAACAATAAGAAACACACCAATAATTTTTGAGCGGGTACGAGATTTAATGACTAGAAGACTGAATGCCTGTATCTTCGCTGAAGGTGGACACTTTGAACAATTTATTTGAATACAATTTAGTTTCCTTTATTTTATTTTATTCTACATATTCAAAATTTCTTGAAATAAAATGTTGATATTTCTTGCAAATTTTATCAAAACAAATACAGATTTTGCACCCTTGATACAAAAATAACTATTTCAAACGAGTAAAAATAAATAGAATAAGTGGCTCCCCTTACAAAAAACCAAAACTACTTAATTAAACGTCAAATTCATGCACTCAGCATTCTTGTGAAAAATGCAAAATAATGGTAATAACTTCAACACGCATCGATTATCAAATAATCGACTTGAAATTTTCAAGTCCAAATATCTAGAAAACGGTTGCTTATAGTGACTTGTAACACGGGTAGCCTTTTTACGTAGATATGATAGAGGAATTGATTTTTCACTGAAAATGTGCTAGAAGTACGCTCAAAAAAGTTATGAATCTTCAAAAACGAAAAAGACGTGTAGGTGGCGTTTCCAACTAGTAAGAGCAATAATAACATCAGATTCGAATTCGACACCTCAAAAAACCTCAAAACACCTCTCAATACCAATTTTCGTTTAATTAAGGTCAGTATTTAAAAAAAACGAAAATAAAAATGAAACTTTAACACCCTGTATCTTGGAAACTAAGCGTTTCCGGACATATATTTATTCGGACAATTCATATTAGATTATTGTGAGGAATCACCTACTGAAGTTTGTCAAAGTACTTTTGACTCACCCTGTATAATAGAAAGAGACAGTGTGTGTGTGAGAGAGAGAGAGATAGAGAGAAATTCGCATGGAGGGGACATAACGTTTTTTCTTACGTTACAATTTCTACCAGTCGCGTGAAGGAACTTCGTTCCAAAAAATCGTGATGACGTCATAGTAAAAATATCGTGTCTAAAAACGCATTTAAATCTATAAATTGAGGTCTACGGGCGCTTTTGAGTAAACAATACATTGGTTTGTTTGAAAATATGAACAGGATGTTCAGATGTGGAATCATCTGCGACTGAAAATCAAATAAGTATCTGAATGAAAATGCAAATTTTCAATTTTAGATTTTTCTTTCGAGTTAGGGTCCTTTCAGAATATCTATCAGATGTAGTTCAATGTCCAGCGTGGCTTAAACCGGGAAAGTAGTTGTTTTCGGTTAGACATTCAGAAAAAATAGCTTCATTTTTATTGTGGATTTTTCAATTCACAGAAAAATCTTTCTATTCAATATTCAATTGAGAATGTTTCCCTTTTCAACAGGGCGTATATTATTTATTCACGCTCTCCATCCTAAACTGTATCTGCGGATATGTCGTGTTACAATTCCTACTCTTCACAGATTCCTTTCTAGTTCATGACATACAGAAACATAGATTAAAAGCAATTTTTGGAACAAAATGCACGCGACAATTAGAAAAACGCTCGTGGTAAAAAAGGTTTGATAATAATTACCTTCCTTCAACTTCCGTATCGTCTCATGCAACTGATTACTGGCACTTTCACCCTTGTTTTCGCACAAATGCAACTGAATCTTCAAATTTTCCACTTCACTCTGACAATTGTCCCTTTCCGTTCTGATCTCCTCGATCTTCTGTTCCAATTTATTGACGTCTTCCTCGTTTCTAGCTTTGGCTTCCTCCAGCTTGTTCTTGAATTTACTCAGTTCTTCTTTGAGTTGACTTATGTTGACTCTATCCTGTTCGAACCGACCGTTCGCTTCTCGTTTGAGCCGCTCTAAAGTGTCTCTTTCATCTTCGAGTTCCCGTCTCGCGGCTTCATATCTGTCATGGAGAGCTTGATGATCGTGATGAGCTGAAAACAATAACACTATGAGTATATTCAGAGGCGAAACTTTATCGCACCAACAATTTTATCGGGGAGACAATACACTCGAATATAAAATAAATATTGATATAGCACTGCTTTGTTATGCAAATTAAATTTAGAACCAACTCATTTCCCTAATGTTTTGATGATATCATTTCGTAAATACCTTTCTATTTTCATGAATGAAATCAGCACTCCGTTGTTTAGTTTTTATTGGAATTTACTGGCGACGGCGTCTTTATTTTTAAATCGCCATTGACGCCATTGCCGTCCAATAAAACATTTTCGATTTTTTTGTAAATATAAGTGGGCGTACATTTTCTATACAAGGTGGATCGAAAGTATGGGCCGGTTTTTTCAAAACATATTTTTTTATTGATAAATGATTCATCTTCCCAAGATTTGAAAATAGTTGGATTCAACGGGAATTGGGACCAGGGAGTAAAATTAATTTTTAATCGCTGACGTTTCGGAATTAATTTATTCCTTTTTCGAAGCTGAAATGACAATATTCACGTATATATTGAAACAAAGAACATATCTATGACCCACCTTTGAAACTAACTTTAAAATTGGATATAAACAAATACAGACACGTTAAAATGAAACAACACACAACCGTGTATGGTTAATATGCAACTGATCATCCCACCTGAAATATTCCAGCACTACATAGATAAAGAAACGAAAAAATAATAGTTTAAAAACTAAAGAACACGCTTTAATAGAAAACTAAACTAAAAGTAGAAAATAATTTTAAATGAGTTCGAAATAAGAATACAGTGATTAACAACAAATTTATTTCATCGTAAAAAAGCGTGGGGTGCTTGATGTCAATTGTTGTTAATATTTCATGGACAGATATTGGTAAAAGTAGAATCATTATGAAAATATCTTAAAAAGCACCCCACGCTTTTTTACGATGAAATAAATTTGTTGTTAATCACTGTATTCTTATTTCAAACTCATTTAAAATTATTTTCTACTTTTTAGTTTAGTTTTCTATTAAAGCGTGTTCTTTAGTTTTCAAACTATCATTTATTTTCTACTTTTTAGTTTAGTTTTCTATTAAAGCGTGTTCTTTAGTTTTTCAAACTATCATTTATTTTCAACTTTTTAGTTTTGTTTTCAAAACGTGTTTTAGTTTAATTTATTATGATAATTTTTTAACAATCCAATTTTGAATAGAATGGACCATCACAAAACTCGTCCCTTTTCCGCCTTTATAATTTTCAATTTACAAAAGAATCATAATATTGGACCCCAAAAACCCACACATACCAATTTTGAATAGAATCGGACCATAATCACAAAACTCGTCTACCATTTTGGAGCCGCCATTTCGAATTTTTCAGTTTTGACAAAAGAATCATTTTGTTTTTTTTTCAAACAAAAATTTCTCAATGCATTGTTACCGGAATTATGTACACCTGCCAAATTTCAAATCATTCATACGTCTGGAAGTGGGTCAAAATTGCGCCCAAAGGAGTCGGTTACAAACAAACAAACATACAAGTGAAGCTAATATAAAAACAAATCTTTTTGTGTATCATTATTCAGAAATCTGTTTTTCTTTTGAACCTTTCTAGATTATGGGTTTATATTTTTGTCAGGTTTTGTGTATGACTTTTTCGTTTACGCAATTATCATTGAGATTGATATCATTTCTCCCAACAATCTCTTTTTCCAAAATTTTTTACTGAATCAAAATAAAAATTGCACGACGATACAAAATGATGTGCAGCAAGTGCTGTTTTTTATTTCTATTCTTTTCATAGCAGTCATATTTGTGTTGAAATATTCTGGTTTTTATGTGTTGTTTAGTTTGCCCTATATAACATTTCTCATATTCACAGGGAATACTATATATTACGCATGAATCTGATTTAGCTGGTATCTCATCTTTTAACTGCGTGAATACTTTTCCTGTAGTTTTCAAATTGTAAAAAGAAAACTTGTGAGAATCAGTTGATAAACATTTTTTAATTTTATATGAGAGTCCATCTAGATATGGAAATTTAAAATAGTAACACATTTCTTTCGGAAATATCCTGCCTATCTGTTCTTTGACGTTTATTAATGATACTGTGAATGTGGGAAATGTTATATAGGGCAAACTAAACAATACCTAAAAACCAGAATATATCAACACAAATATGCCTGCTATGAAAAGAATAGAAATAAAAAAAAAAAACGACTTGCTGCACATCATTTTGAATGTCGTGCAATTTTGATTTCGATTCAGTAAAATTTTGGAAAAGAGATGACTTATTCAAAGATATTGTTGGGAGAAATGATTCAAATCAATCTCCATGATAATTGCGTAAACCAAAAAAGTGATACACAAAACCTGACAAAAATATACACCCATATTCTAGAAAGGTTCAAAAGAAAAATAGATTTCTGAATAATGATACACAAAAGATTTGTTTTGTTTTTTTTTGTTTCTTTATCTATGTAGCGCTGGAATATTTCAGGTGGGATGATCAGTTGCAAATTGACCATATACGGTTGTGTGTTGTTTCTTTTAAAGTTTTTAAAGTTTTCAATGTGTAATTTGTGCCAATGTGTTTTAATCGAGCAGAGTTTGTATCGATTACTCAACAGTTTTTTAGTTGAATCCATGAGCAGGAAAAACTTAGTTTTAAAGGTGGGCCATAGATATGTTCTTTGTTTCAATTTATACGTGAATATTGTCATTTCAGCTTTGATAAAAAGAATAAATAATTGCGAAACGTCAGCGATAAAAAATTAGTTTTACTCCCTGGTCCTAATTCCCGTTAAATCCAACTATATTCAATTCCTGGGACGATGAATCATTTATCAATTAATGATACTATTAATTAATTCACACTCTTTCAGCAAAAAGGGTACTTACTCTTAGCGATAATTGTTTTCATTCGGAAAATTTAGTTAAGGCGAAGAACTTGTTGTTAAAACAACAACTACCCCACGAAATTAATTAATAGTATCATTAATAAATGTCAAAGAACAGATAGGCAGGATATGTTTCCTATTTTAAATTTCCATTTCTAGATGATCTCTCATATGAAATAAAAAAATGTTCATCAACTGATTCTCACAAATTTGCTTTTTACAATTTGAAAACTACAGAAAAACTATTCACGCAGTTAAAAAATGAGATACCAGCTAAATCAGATTCATGTGTAATATATAGTATTCCCTGTGAATGTGGGAAATGTTATATAGGGCAAACTAAACAATACCTAAAAACCAGAATATATCAACACAAATGTGACTGCTATGAAAAGAATAGACACAAAAAACAGCACTTGCTGCACATCATTTTGTATCGTCGTGCAATTTTTATTTTGATTCAGTAAAAAAATTGGAAAAAATATATGACTTATTCAAAGAGATTGTTGGGAGAAATGATTCAAATCAATCTCCATGATAATTGCGTAAACCAAAAAATTGATACACAAACCCTGACAAAAATATACACCCATATTCTAGGAAGGTTAAAAAAAATACAGATTTCTGAATAATGATACACAAAACATTTGTTTTGTTTTTTTTCGTTTCTTTATCTATGTAGCGCTAGAATATTTCAGGTGGGATGATCAGCTGCATATTGACCATGAACGGTTGTATGTTGTTTCATTTTAACGTATCTGTTTTTGTTTATATACAATTTTAAAGTTTTTAATGTGTAATTTGTGCCAATGTGTTTTTATCGGCCAGAGATTGTACCGACTATTACTCAACAGTTTTTTAGTTGAATCCATGAGCAGAAAAAACTTTTAAAGTTGGGCCATAGATATACGTGTTTCAATCTATACGTGAATATTGTAATTTCAGCTTTGAAAAAGGAATAAATTAATTCCAAAACGTCAGCGATAAAAAATTAGTTTAACTCCCTGGCCCTTATTCCTGTTAAATCCAACTATAAATTTTTTTATAAATTATTTTCAATTCCAAAGGAGTTTCTTCAAATCATCACGATTTTTTTTTAATAAATTGTCGTAGAGGTTTTGAAAAATGTCTTCAAAATCATAATAATTTTAAATTACAGGATGTCCCATTGCGCGGACCAATATTTGTAAAATGAAAAAAAATGTATTTTTTATTTATTTTGTGAAAGAAAACGAATTCGTTATAAAAAGGTCCTCCCTCTCATTGTTACATTGTGCACTGTTGTGTCCTTCTATGGCACTTGGGTCTTTTGGCAATTGTATCTTACCTACGTTTGTTTGAAGGTTGTAGACGATGCGGTAACTTGATTACTATCGTTTCGGACGTCCATCGTCTGAGTGTATTTAAAAGGTTTTCACGACGTTTCGAATGCTTGTATCTGCAATCGTCTTCAGGTGAATACTGACAAGTTTAGGTGCTACTTACCAATTTATATTACTGTCGGCGCAATGATGCGTGCAATTCCGCCATGTGCAGCGGTGCGTGTAATTTCGCGCGATGTGGTGGTGCGTGAAGTTTCGCGCCTCTGCAGCCCGCCAGAAAGAGCAATCAGGGGTTTCCATACGTTCTTGATCTCAACGCTTGGTTGACTAAAGGCGTTATTGGCTTCGATGTAGGCGGCCTCTTTGAACTTTCGTTTGAACCAATGCTCCTCTCTATGTAGAACACTTGCGTCGTCCCATAGAACTCGATGGTGCTCAGTCCAGGCGTGGTCAGCGATTCCCGATTTTGAAGTTTCTCCACGTTGAGTCCATTTCTTGTGCTCATCCAATCTTACCGATAACGGTCTCTTTGTCTCTCCAATGTAGGAATCTCCGCATTCACATGGAACTTCATAAATGCAATTCTTACTGATTTCATTTTTGTTGTCAGGTTTGGTCTTGGTCAGGAAACTCCGTAAAGTACTGCCGGATTGGAAGCAGCTCTTGATGTTGAACTTGTTTCCGATCCTTCTGATCTTCTCGGAGACACCTCTGATGTACGGAAGGCAGATCACTGTGCTTTGTTGTTGCTCTTCAGATGTCTTCGTTCTCCGGAGTTGTTTCAATACTTCTTCTAGGAGTTTCTTGGGATATCCATTCCGGTGGAGGTCCTCTCTGATGTGGTTCAATTCGGCATCTAGTGACTCCACATCGTTGCGTCGCTCTCTCCACCAATGTTCTCACGATCCCTCTCTTCGTCGAACTCGGATGGTTGGAGCTGTAACTGAGGTACTGCCCTGTATGTGTCTTCTTTCTGTAGACGGAGGTGCGAATTTCATTGCCTATTCTCTCAACGTTCACATCGAGGAAGGGTAAGGCACTGTTGGTTTCCATCTCCATCGTGAACTTGATCGAATTCTGTTAATTCCTGAAAAGAAATCCTGGAGATGTTCGTCTCCGTGATTCCATACAATGAAGGTGTCATCCACGTACCTCAACCACAGCTTTGGTTTGTATTCTGCCTCCCGTATAGCCAATTCCTCGAACCACTCCATGTATATGTTGGCGATGATTGGAGAAAGGGAAGATCCCATCGGGAGTCCGTCGAGCACAACGCATCATGGAGCGGGCCAGTCACGCTCTAATCAGGTCGCAGATCAACTATCACCGTTAGAAGAAAGAGATGCTGCTACAGGATGCCACTGCCACATTCCAAGAAATCAGAGAGTACACCTTAGAGGAGGACAATCAACCCATATTTGCCAAGATTGAGAATAAATGCGCGGGAATCCGCCAGGAACAAGAGAGGAGGCATCAGAAGAAATGGAATCGAATAGCAGGGAGAACAAGGTCTCCACAAACCAGCAGCAAAGGTAAGAAAACCATTATTAATATCTCAACTAAACCACTTACAGGAGTAGAGGAGTCCCTGCTGGAAAAGGGATTGAACTTTGCAGTTGCACCTAAAACAATACCTATCCTGGACATTGTAAGCTCTGTAGAGTCAACCAGCAGCAGAATGAATCCCATCCAGGCAGAAGAGTTCAGATGGAAAGTGAGAGAGACACTCGAGAAGGAGAGGAATCCCCGGAGTAACATCACTGCAGGGGAACAGAGGGCCCTAAAAATTCTACAAAAGGATTCATCCATAAAGATTCTTCCAGCCGATAAAGGAAACGCCACAGTTATCATGGACACCACAACATATGATGACAAGATAGAGTCGTTACTCCACACAGGGAACTATAAACTATTGAAGAAGGATCCGACCCCCACTATAGAAAGGAAGATTTGCAACACTCTGAGGAAATTCAAACACTTCATTCCAGACAACGAACGATCACTTCTAACGCCACACTACAGCAAACCACCGCATCTCTACGGGCTTCCGAGAATCCACAAACCAGACATGCCACTGAGACCGATCACCAGCTCACGGAACTCACCAACCTACAAGTTATCGAAATACCTCCTACCGATACTACAACCCTTACAAGGTAATAGCAGTTCATACGTCAAGAATTCCAAGCACTTCGTTGACACCATCACAGATGTTGAACTTGGACCAGAAGATCGTTTCATCAGCTTCGACGTGGAGAGCCTTTACACCAATGTCCCTATAGAGGAATCTCTCAGTATCATCAAAAGAAAACTCGAAGAGGATGACCAGCTGCACGAGAGGACTGACCTTCCTACCCACGCAATATTGGAATTACTGCAGTGCTGCCTACAGAACTCATATTTCCAGGAAAAGGACCGATTCTTCTCTCAAGTCGACGGACTCCCGATGGGATCTTCCCTTTCTCCAATCATCGCCAACATATACATGGAGTGGTTCGAGGAATTGGCTATAAGGGAGGCAGAATACAAACCAAAGCTGTGGTTGAGGTACGTGGATGACACCTTCATTGTATGGAATCATGGAGACGAACATGTCCAGGATTTCTTTTCAGGAATTTACAGAATCAGGGATTCGATCAAGTTCACGATGGAGATGGAAACCAACAGTGCCTTACCCTTCCTCGATGTGAACGTTGAGAGAATAGGCAATGAAATTCGCACCTCCGTCTACAGAAAGAAGACACATACAGGGCAGAACCTCAGTTACAGCTCCAACCATCCGAGTTCGACGAAGAGAGGGATCGTGAGAACATTGGTGGAGAGAGCGACGCACATATGCAACGATGTGGAGTCACTAGATGCCGAATTGAACCACATCAGAGAGGACCTCCACCCAAGAAACTCCTAGAAGAAGTATTGAAACAACTCCGGAGAACGAAGACATCTGAAGAGCAACAACAAAGCACAGTGATCTGCCTTCCGTACATCAGAGGTGTCTCCGAGAAGATCAGAAGGATCGGAAACAAGTTCAACATCAAGAGCTGCTTCCAATCCGGCAGTACTTTACGGAGTTTCCTGACCAAGACCAAACCTGACAACAAAATGAAATCAGTAAGAATTGCATTTATGAAGTTCCATGTGAATGCGGAGATTCCTACATTGGAGAGACAAAGATACCGTTATCGGTAAGATTGGATGAGCACAAGAAATGGACTCAACGTGGAGAAACTTCAAAATCGGGAATCGCTGACCACGCCTGGACTGAGCACCATCGAGTTCTATGGGACGACGCAAGTGTTCTACATAGAGAGGAGCATTGGTTCAAACGAAAGTTCAAAGAGGCCGCCTACATCGAAGCCAATAACGCCTTTAGTCAACCAAGCGTTGAGATCAAGAGCGTATGGAAACCCCTGATTGCTCTTTCTGGCGGGCTGCAGAGGCGCGAAACTTCACGCACCACCACACCGCGCGAAATTACACGCACCGCTGCACAAGTAGCACCTAAACTTGTCAGTATTCACCTGAAGACGATTGCAGATACAAGCATTCGAAACGTCGTGAAAACCTTTTAAATACACTCAGACGATGGACGTCCGAAACGATAGTAATCAATGTATCTTACCTGTTCTTTTAATAATAATAAAGCGGCTCTATTCATCATTTCAATATCTTCACTTAGAAAAACAGAGCACTATAACTACGAAAGATGAAAGATAATGATGAAAAGGCAAAGTATCGAATATAGCTGTTTTTCAACTTGACCATCATAAAAATAAAATTGAATATAGAGATCTTCATTAATCACTTACACTTAGGAGAAAAGAACTTTTATATAAGAGAAATGGAATAGTTATTTGTATGCCAAGGCCGCGAAATACCTTTTTAGCGTACCGAAAAAAAGATAATCTTGAGGTCGCTAAAAAGTTTCGCGACTATGGCATACACACTATTTTTCGTGCAATCGTCAAAGTTATTGAACTGGAAAGTTGCAAAAAAAATATATTATTGCTTTAAAATCAACAGCAGTTCAATTCAATTAACATAGTCACAGCGTTGCTATGGAAATTATATGTTTGAATATATACAAAATATTTTGACAGTTCTTGACAAAACGCAAATATGTCTGATACTGATAATGATATTTTGGTATCTTCACTCCTCCAGAGCTAAAAAGTACTGTAAACTAGGCGCTTCCCGTTTTTTTGCACGCTTTTTATTAGCTTCACTTGTATGTTTGTTTGTACCGACTCTTTGGACTTGATTTTCACCCACTTTCAGACGTCCGATTGATTTGAAATTCGGCAGGTGTACATAATTCCGCTGAAAATGCATTGAGAAATTTTTGTGTAAAAAAAAAAACAAAATGACGGCTTTAATATGGCGGACGAGTTTTGTGATTATGGTCCGATTCTATTCAAAATTAGTATGTGGGGGTGTTTGGGGGAGATTTTTACACGTTACGCGCAATATGGACTGAAATGTTAAAAATAAAATTATAGTTTAAAAAAACTAGAAAAACAGGCTTATATAGCAATAAGGACTAAAAAGTTAAAAATAAATAATAGTTTAAAAAAACTAAAAAACACGCTTTTATAGAAAACCAAACTAATAAACACGCTTATATAGCAATAAGGACTAAAAAGTTAAAAATAAATAATAGTTTAAAAAAACGAAAAACACGCTTTTATAGAAAGCCAAACTAAAAAAATAGAAAATAAGAAAAACATGTATTTTATTTACAAAAAAAGCGTGGGGTGCATGGTATCAATAATTATATAGTACATTACACACCTAGGGCAGTAAAGTAAGAAATGTCTCAGATCACAGGTAATTGATACCATGCACCCCACGCTTTTTAAAAAATAAAATAAATTTTTTTCTTATTTTTTATTTTTTCAGTTTGGTTTTCTATAAAAGCGTGTTTTTTAGTTTTTTTGAACTATTATTTATTAATACCTGAAAAATAATATAAGTATGTATTTGTTTTTTTGTTTTAAAAATTATTGCTGTATTCAAAAAAATAATCCTTGTCATTGTCGTATTTTAGAAATATCAAATTTGGAAGTGACGTTTGGTTTGGCGGCCGTTGCTATGCGTAACAGCCACGAAATTGAATTTCGCGGACTGTGTTGAAAACGCAAAATACTCGTTTTGTAATAGAATATCTACAGCGAAAACGTGATTTCCGTCTAAAGTGAGAGAAATTCTCATAACATTAACTTTCTAGTGACGAAAGTTAAATTTATATTTTCAATCATTTCCCGCCCTCGTATATAATGTTTTGATGACTTTAAATCATTAATAAACAAAGACAGGAATCATTTCTATAATTAGAATGCATTTTTTTAACTTTTGTTTAATTAAAAAGCAAAATAGAATCGTAAAAATGCCGTGAGATTTAAAAACAATTTATATCTAGTTGCCTTGTTTCATTAGTTTGACGTTCCTCGTTAATTGTTTAGACCTGTCGGTTTGCACTGAAAGCATTGTTATCATGATTTCTGATTCGGCAAAGTGATTTAGATTTTCCAAGTACACCACCAGAAATAGTAAATGAAACTGAGGAAACCTCTTTGGATTGATTACCAGTGAAATCTAAAAAGAGATATGAAGAAATATATGCAAAATTCATGGATTGGAGAGTTGATAATCACGTAAATTCATTTTCGGAAACTGTGCTGCTTGAGTATTTTGGATGGTTGTCAAAAAAATTCAAGTCATCGACGCTTTGGTCTATGTATTCGATGTTGAGAACCACTTTATCGATTAAAAATAATGACGATATCAGTAAATATCCCAAATTACGTTCTTTTGTTAAACGAAAATCTGATGGTTTTAAAAGTCAAAAGTATAAAAAAATGTATTTCGATGAGATACACACTTTCTTAAAGAATGCACCCGACTCCAAATACTTAATGACTAAGGTAATTAATTAATTACTTTATTATTGCGACAAATTCTTAATGATATTAATATTTTGTCTAATGTTTGTAGTAGCCTTAGTTTTTGGAATTTCGGGGGCTTGTCGTTGCCATGAATTAAAAGAATTGACAGTAAATGATGTAAAATATACCAGCAGTATACTCTTAGATACAATACGTAATACAAAAACAAAAGTATCGCGTTCATTCCACATTTCTGGGTTCTACGAGATTTCTAAAATATATGAACCTCCGTCCACTAGATATGGACAAAATAAATTCAAGATATTTTAATAACTACCAGAACGGAAAGTGTACTAGACAGGTTGTGGCAATAAATAAATTCAGTAAATTACCTATGCAAATAGCTCAATATTTAAACTTGCCTGATCCCCAAAAATATACTGTGCATTGTTTGCGTAGAACTTCCGCAACGCTATTACTGGATGCAGGAGATGATTTACTTCAGTTAAAAAAGCATGGAGGCTGGAAATCTAGTAACGTTGCGGAGGGATATGTTGATCAATCAGTTAGCAGCAAAAATCAAATACAAACCAAAATTTTACAATCTATACAAAATACAACGCTATCCTATTATGGCGCATCTTCATCTGGAATGACATCAGTTAACAACATAACAGATATGGCATCGTCTACCTCAATACATAAAAATCTTGATTGTAATACTCCTATAATTTTGAATAATTTCATCGTTCTTTTTCAGCATATTATTATGATATAAACAGGGTTGTAGAAAAAGTATCGTGTTTCACTCGTCGAAAACATTTTTTGAAGCTCGTGAGCTGTTCTCTCTCCTCAAAAAATGTTACTTTCGTCACTCGTAAAATAATATAATAATTTTTTTCTTTCTAGTGCATTTATATAAAAGATTATCTTAATTTTTTAATAATTTTATCGTTTCAGAATGTTTTATTCCCTTTTCAAAGCTGAAATGACTAATAATGACATAAAGTGGTGAAAACCTTTAAAACTGATTTTCCTGTTCATGGATTCAACTTCATAGATATTCATACAATTATCATGGAGTTTTATTTGAATTATTTCTCCTAACAATCTCTTTGAATACGTCATCTCTTTTCCCAAAATCTTCACATAACCGAAATAGAAATTATAAGTTCATTCAAAATGATGTGCAGCAAGTGTTTTTTTTTTAATTTGAATTGTTTCTTGTTGCAATCGTAATTATGTTGATATATTCAAGTACTGTTTAGTTTGTGCTATATATAAAATTTCCAACATTCACAGGGAATACTATATATTACACATGAATCTGATTTAGCTGGTATCTCATCTTAACTGCGTGAATAATTTTCCTGTAGTTTTCAAATTGTAAAAAGCAAACTTGTGAGAACCAGTTGATAAACATTTTTCAATTTTATATGAGAGTCCATCTAGATATGGAAATTTAAAATAGTAACACATTTCTTTTCTGATTAATTCACATTCTTTCAGCAAAAAGGGTACTTACTCTTAGCGATAATTGTTTCCGTTCGGAAAATTTAGTTGTTGAAAAACAACAACTACCCCATGAAATTAGTTGTATCAGTAGATATTTTTTTTTTCATTTGGTGTACCCCTCCAGGTGAGGCAAATTGAAATTGTAACACATTTCTTTGAAAAACACTTCTTATCCGCATCCGTTCTCCTATGTTTACTAATGATACTATTCATTAATTTGGTGAAAAAGTTTTTTTTTTGTCTTAATTCACATTGTGTACATAAACTAGCTTCAATTATATTTTTAGGGATTTTTACCCTATTTCTAACACTTCAAATTCTAACTTCATTTTCTGCTCAGTGTCATCTAGCAGTACATTACTGTTTAATTGCAGTCAATATAAATCAAAACAAATAACATGATAATAACGGAAGAATTGCTAACATGAATTATTTTAGTAATTGATAAAATTGCCTCCCCTCACGAAGAATGAACTTATTGTATCTTTTTATTAAATCTCGATTTGTCTTTGGCGACATGGAAACATTCGTGATATTATTTTTTGAATCATCTACATTTCTTGAAATTTGCACATAAACTAAGCCTAACATATATCCCCAAAAAATTCGGGATTTTGATTTTGGAGACAAAATTTTTCACATCCTGTATTATTGTGAACTTTCAGCATTTTTCCATGTTGTCTATGATATGTGATAGTATGTATGTTTCTGCAATGTAGATATTGCCAGACGCGGTTTAATCCGATCTTTGAGTATTCAAAATGATCGTAATCGTGGAAAGCAACTAGAGGTCGCCATAATTGTTTTATCACTTATAATTGCACTATTCGGTGAAACATTACAAGTAGTAGAGCAGGTGAAATATCTAGGGCTGATTCTTGACAAGAAACTAACCTGGAACCCGCATCTTCAACATGTAACCAACAAAAGCAAGATAACCTTCATGATGTGCAGGAGAGCTTTTGGAAAAACCTGGGGGCTTAAACCGAAAGCCATGCACTGGCTTTACACAGCGGTAATAAGACCAAGAATAACTTATGGCTCACTCTTATGGTGACCAAAAACAAATCAAAGACAGGCAAAAACCAACCTTGGGAAAATCCAGAGGCTTGCCTGTCTCTGTATCACGGGTGCTATGAGTAGCACTCCAACAGCTGCAATGGAAATCATCCTTAACCTCGAACCCCTTGACTTTCATGTCATTGGAGAGGCCAGGATGAGTGCATACAGACTGAAACAAACAAAAAACTGGAGAATCCGAACAACTGGACATACCAGAATCACTCATGTAATCAACATCGAAGAACTCAGAAATGATTTCAGATTACATGCAACCCTATACTCATTCAAAAACCATTCGGAACACGAATTGATGGATCTGGATGGGCCCCGAGTATAGAATCACAATCAACTGCGGACATAGTCTGGTATACAGACGGTTCAAAGACAGTTGAAGGAACGGGAGCAGGAATACATGGGGTAAGGCCAAGAAGGGATTACATAATACCACTTGGTAAATGCTCCACGATATTCCAAGCTGAAACACATGCTATCATGGTATGCATTCAGAAGAATCTAGAAAGTGGTTATAGGAAAAAACACATCTACATTCTATCTGACTGTCAAAGTGCTATCAAAGCACTCAACTCTATACAGATAAAGTCCAAACTGGTCTGGGACTGCCTCCAGAACCTCATCGAGCTGGCAAAACACAACAAGGTCACCTTGATGTGGGTGCCAGGTCATAGAGGCATTGAAGGCAACGTCAAAGCGGACCAGCTAGCTAGACAAGCATCTGAAACGCCATTCACAGGGCCAGAACCTGCACACGGGATTAGCAAAAACCGATGCAGGACCCTGATCGACGAGTGGATAAAAAGAAGACACCAACAATATTGGGATCAAACTGTCGGGCAAATACACAGCAAAGTCATGGTAGGGCATCCAAACCGGACCCTGACGGCTGACCTTCTGAACCTGAACAGAACGAAGGCTCGTATATGTCTGTTGACTGGACACTGCGGCCTAAGAAAACACCTGAACACCATGGGAGTACGCAGGGAAACCGTGGAGTGTAGGCTGTGTGATGAAGAGGAGGAAACAGCCTCTCATATTATCTTCGACTGTGACGCCCTAAGTAGTAGGCGACACAGAACCTTTGGAGAGATCAGCCCGGAAACAGGCATGAATCCGAAGAACCTTATCAACAGGCTTCTTAACCTAATTAAAGGCACAAACCTGTTTGAATGAGGAACCACTGACGACAGAGTGATACAATAGACCCCAGCTGGTCGCAGTGTCAAGGGAAGCTAAGTGCCAACCCTGTCTCTGGCTCGTCAGCCTTCAACCAACCACCTATAATTGCACGAGAGGTTTCTATTTTATCGAGTAAACTTGGGTTGTTTAAAAAACTTTTGCCTTAAAATTAGACTAGAAAAACTGTCAACTATTAAATACGCGACACCGAAGGTGGAGCGTTTTTAGGTTGACAGTTTTTCGAGTCAAATTGCTAAAGCAAACAGTTTAGAATTTGAACAACACAAATTTACCCGATATCAATACAAACATCGAGTGTAATTCGGCAGGACAATTTAATGAATAAGAAATTTAGAAACATAACAATGAAAACTTTATTTATTTTGGCAACCAACACCGCGATAATTGATAAACAAATGAATAAGTGAAAAAACCACTAGTGTATTTGTCGCTGTAAAAGTTGCAGCTAACTTTTGCCGCTGTCAAACTGACAATTGCACTGTGGCATATGCGATTTTTTATATATGAGTTGAATTGTCAAGAAATATGTAACGTCATTTCATTTATTAAAATTCACTAAGCCCTTTGGGTTCTACGAGAAGAATTCCATACAATCCTTTTGCGAACAGTCGTTTTAAAACACCTGAGATAATGAAATATTATCGACCTTTTAGTGAAAATGTATACAGATAAAACTTACCGATGAGTAAAGCTTGTTGTTTGTCATTTTCGGCCCTCAACATGAGTTCTTCATGTTGTTGGCATAAGTTGTCGATGTGACTTTGTAAGTTATCGATCCTGTCTAAAAGTTGTTGAATCTCAGAATCTTTTTCATTCCCTAGCTGTTGTAAAGATTGCTGCAACCTCTTCTCCAAAGATGTCCTGATTTTCTCTCTTTCTTCCGTTAATTTTCTCACGTTCTCCTCGTTTTGTTGTTTCATTTTCTCGAGGGTTTGTTTGAATTCGGCCTCTTTATTTCCAGCCGAGTGTGTCAAAGTGTTTTTCACTTCGACAAACTTCTTTTCAGACCGTTCCAAATCTTTGGTTAATTTGGTTATCTGGGATTTTAATTTCTCTTGTTTAACGAGCAGTTCTTGTTGATCTTTTTCGAGCTGCATTTTTTTGTCATCGGAAGATTCGAGGTTCGTTTGGGTATCGAAAAGGACAGCCTCCAGGGTTTCTTTTTCTGAGCGAATAGCAGCAAGTAGTTCTTGGAGCCGTTGTATTTCTTTATCCATAGTATCGATCGTGCACTTGAAATGTTTGATTTCTCGCATTAGGAATAACAAACACAGAATAATATATTGTTCAAATTACCTGTTTATCCTCGCAGTCTTTAACTAAGTCTTCCAAGTTTCTGTTCACTCTGGCATTTGTTTCATTGGCTTGTTCGAGTCTCTGCCTACACCTCATGAGCTCTTCATTAAGGGCATCTCTTTTTCTGTTCAATACTGTTAACTGGTTGCTCAAGTCATTTCTTTCTCTTGTTACTTGATTTAGTTCCATTTCAATCTGAAAAATTATATTATAAAAATCGCGAATAGTCGAACTTGGTTTGGAAATGTATACCTTTCCTTTTTCGATTTCCAGAAACTTGCATTTCTCCGAAAGGGATACTTTGTCAGATTCCAAATCCAACTTTTGTTGTTCTGCTTGTAATAGTTCTTTTCTCAGCGACTGGATGTCGCTCTGATGATCATTGCATTGGTGTTGTAGAGTTTGTTTGTCCTCCTCTAGCTGAAGCATAAGATGTAATAAAGATATTCTTAATGAAAGAAAAAGCCATATGAAGGGAATAAGATATGAAATGAAATGCATAAAGCACATACAAAGTCGTCTTCACAAAAGGTTCAATATAAATTGAAACACAATTGGTAGACCGACAGGCGAAAAACAACTACTCTCCTAGCAAATACCACGCAGAACGTTGACTGATATTCATCTGACAATCCATGCAAACTTCCATATAAATGAATATTGTTCGTCCACCGTCACCTACAGACGAAAAAACCGGATATTCTGGCTCTAACAGAAACACAAGTAAACTCGTCCACCAACAAGGTCCATATGCTTTGTCCTGGTTACGAACTCCATTCTCGATTCAGGTTCAAAGGTGGAGTCTGCCTTTACGCTAAGGCTAACCTTTCATGCCAGCGTGAAGAGAGTTTGGAACCGAAAGACTTTGATGTGATGTGGTTCAAGCTATCTGATACCAAACTGACTAAGTTCCTCTGCTGCCTTTACCTATCACCTGGTGAACCTTCATATAACGACCTCTTTGAGTTTTTATCACTCAAACTGGACTACATTCAGGAGAACCAGCCAACAGCTGAAACCATAATCATGGGAGACTTTAATGTACATAACGCTGCCTGGCTCAAATTCTCTAACAAAACAGATGATGCGGGTCGTCAAGCCGAGGCCTTCGCCATCACTCATGGTCTAGAACAACTGGTCGAGCTACCAACCCGCATCCCTGATGTCAACAACCAGTCTGCCAATACACTAGATCTTTTCCTCACCACCAATCCTGACCCGTATAGAATAGAAGTTTGTGCCCCATTTGGAAACTCTGATCACACCCTCATCTCCACAACATGCTCTTTCCATTTACCATCGAGCTGCACAATACCACCCCGACTCATGTGGCATTACAATTCGGCCGACTGGGAAGGTCTTCGTATGTTTTTCTCAGCGTTTCCATGGAAGAGAGTTTGTTTCTCTTCAGTAGATCCAACACGATGTGCTGAGACAATTTCTGAAATCATCATGTTGGGGATGCAAACTTACATACCGAATACCGGAAGAAGAACATCATCCGATAAGACCTGGTTTAACAGAAACTGCTCTACAGCTGTGGCTTCCAAGCAGGCAGCATACCATCGATGGCTAAAAAATCCGGGCCCTGAGACCAGAGCAGCATATGTCGAGGCTAGAGGCATATGCAAAGAGACAATAGAATGCTCAAAAGATGCCCACAATGCCAAAATAAGATCAAAACTTGCTGAATGTCCTAACGGATCCCGTTCATTTTGGTCTTTCGCCAAAGCTGTGGGAAGAAACTTCACTTCCAGCTCATTTCCTGCTCTAACCAAAGAAGATGGAACACTAGCAACGACTGCCCAGGAAAAAGCCAATATCTTTGCGCACCTATTTGCTGGAAATTCCACTCTGGATTCATCGGAAAACAACCCCGAACATTACACCTATTGACAGTCACATGCCTGAGATCACCTTTCGCCAATGTACTATCAGAAAGATTTTGCTGGGTCTCAACACCAACAAAGCCTGGATCTGACGGAATCCGCCGATTGTTCTCAAGAAATGTGCCCCGAACTAACACCTGTTCTTTGCAAGTTGTTCAACCACTCTTACAATTTGGGGTATTTCCGTCCAATTGGAAAATTGCAAGAGTACAGCCAGTCCAAAAAGGCAAAAGGCCCTACCTAGCAACTACAGACCTATCGCACTGCTATCTATTATTTCAAAGGTCATGGAAAAAGCCATCAACATCGAGCTCATGAAATATCTGGAAGACTCAGAAATTGTCAACGATAGGCAATATGGCTTCCGCCATCAGAGATCAACTGGTGACCTGCTCGCTTACGTTTCAAATATATGGCAGCTATCTATTGAAAAGTATGGAGAAACTTTAGCTGTGGCATTAGATATCTCCAAGGCGTTCGATCGAGTTTGGCACCAGGGACTCCTCGCCAAGCTTCCGTCTTATGGCTTGCCCCCTCAGCTGTGTTCTCTGCTTGCTAGTTTTCTCTCAAACAGGTCTCTCCATGTAGTGGTCGATGGAGTTTCATCTGACACTCTACTCATAAATGCTGGTATTCCGCAAGGATCTATTCTCGCACCAACACTATTTCTACTTAGCATCAACGTCCTGTTGAAATCAACTTCTTGTCCCGTACACAGCTTTGCCGATGATAGTTCTCTCCATTCCGCTTTCTCTTCCAGGGCCCCTATATCAGCCCGTGAAACCAGAAATGAACGAGGAAGAAATGTTAATAATATAAATATGGACTTAGCAACAATTCTCGAGTGGGATCTAATAACTTGGTAGAATTCAATGCAAACAAAACACAAGCATGTCTTTCTCTAGAAAGCCGATCTCACTGTGTCTAACATAACTTTGTCAGGAGTAACCATACCACTGAAGTCATCCATATCGATGCTTGGTATTACTATCAGCAATAACCTTTCCTGGGAAAATCACGTGAGGTCCATTGCCAAAAGTGCATCCCAAAAACTTGGTTTTTTGTTTCGTGCCAAGAGCTATTTCACCCCCACTCAGCTGCTTATGATCTATAAGGCACAGATCCGACCTGTCCTGGAATACTGTTCCCATATTTGGAGCGCGGCACCTGAACATATCCTGAGGCTATTTGATTCTGTCCAAAAAAGGGCAATTCGTCTCGTCGGTGATGCCTCGCTTACAAACTCGCTCACTTGTCTGGAACACCGTAGAAAAGTTGGCGATTTGTCTCTATTTTATAGATATTTTCATGGGCGATGCTCTTCTGAAATATCAACAATCGTTCCTGCTTTGGCAGGACTAACCCGTCAAGTTCAGTCATCACACCCCTTCGTGGTCACTTTGGAGACCTGCAGAACATCACTTTCCAAAGACTCGTTCATCCAACGAACAGCGAGGCTTTGGAACTCATTGCCTAGGGAGGTGTTCCCCGAGGCATACAACCTCCAGAAATTTAAGAAGAACACCAACTCCTACCTTCTTTCCCTTGGTTCCCACGATGTTCTCTGAACATTACAGGATCCCTTCACATTAACATTACATCCCTTTTCGTGGGAACCAGAACATAAAAAAAAAAAAAATGTTTCTTTCTGATAAGCTCGATTATGTATAAATTCATGTCGTGTTCGCCTAACAATCCGCATACCGGTTTCAGGCTTTTTGGCCATCATCAGTACGGAGTAGTCACCAGCCAGAGATCCGGAGAGCTCTGGCCGAAGCAAGACACAACATAAATAAAATCATCATCGAGCTTAAAACATCTTTAGGTGCGTCGGAAAAGATAACTTTTAACCGGCGACACCTAGTGACATAAAGAAACACTCCATAAGATATTCTTGTTATGAAAAGTTTATTTACCTTTTTAATGTCTTCTAGTAGCTTCTTCTTATCCGATTCGAGGTTTGTAGCAATTGTTTCCTTCTTCACAAGAGAATCATGTACATCAGTTCGTTCACCCAAAATTTTGTCAAGGTGGACTTCATAATCAGCTGAAAATTGGACGAGGAGGAAGTTAATTCAGAATAAAAAAGTCTTTTACTATAATAATACACTTATATGCCCATAATCCGTTTCATAATGAGATCCATTATGATACAGATTTTTCATAACGATACAGATTTTTAATCAATAGAAACCCATAATTTTTCAATCAAGCATGCTGTGCATTTGACGTTTGTTCTAGATTCCTATCTAGTTGTTTTATTTGTCAAAATCAGTAGGTATTAAATTTTCGTAGAATATAGCTAAACTTCGATAATTATATGTATTATCAAAATGTCTGATATCAGCGATATAGAAGAATTACCATCGACTCCTCCACACATATCGGAGAAAGCAGAAAATGCAGTACAAAATATTTTACCCCAAAAATCTAAGAAAGTGTACGAAAAACTATATCAACGGTTTATGGACTGGAGAAATACAAATAATATTTCGACATTCTCCGAAAATGTTTTGATTGCTTATTTTCAAGAATTGATGGAAACTATGAAATCATCTAGTAGATGGAAACATTATTCAATAATAAAATCGTTGGTAAATATCAACCATAATATAGATATTTCTAAATATAAGCAGCTACAAGCTTTATTGAAGCGAAAGTCCGAAGGATATGTTGGAAAGAAATAAAAAATATTTTCACCTGAACAAATAAAAACGTTTATCGACGAAGCACTCGATGAAAAGTTTTTATTTATAAAAGTATTTAAAAGTAACATTGTATTTTTATAAATTTTGTCATGATTACATTTTCCATTCGACTCATGCATGATATATTTCATTGATGTCGAGAAAACTTGATAAGTTAACTCGTGGCGAAGCGGGCTAAGGCGCTAGATTTGAACTATAGACTACAGTATGAGATGCGGGTTCGAAGCTAGCCTAGGTCATCCTGCTTTTTATTTCATTTTTTATTTTTTTTATTTTTTTTATTTCTTATTGTTGTATTTTTTTATTTATCTTTTTGTTTTAGGTAGCAATTATTTTTGGAATAATGGGAGCATGTCGAAGGCATGAACTGCATGACCTAAAATGTGAAAATGTCAAAGATATGAATGGAATCTTAATTGTTAATGTGGTAGAAACTAAAACAAAAGTACAACGAACAATTACAATACCGGCAAATACTACGAAATTAGTAAAAAATATATGAATCTACGGCCGAACATATGCCCCACCCTTTTTTTTTCGTTGATTATTTTAATGGAAAATGCACAATTCAAAACATTGGTATTAATAGATTTGGTAATTTAGGGAAGCAAATAGCAACATATTTAAATCTGCCTGATCCGAATTTATATATAGGGCATTGTTTTCGAATGACATCTGCAACAGTATTAGTTGATGCCGGTGGTGATACTACTGCATCAAAACCTCATGGTGGCTGGAAATCCAATTCAGTGGCAGAAGGCTACATTGAAAATTCGGTTCAGAATAAAATCAGCATTTCCAATACAATATTGAACTCTTTTGAGACTAGCAATAATGAAATAAATGTAAATATTCCTTCCACTTCCAGATCAGTGGGACCTGGAATGAACTTTTCAAACTGCACAATAAATAATCTTAATATTTTTAAGAAATCAGATTAATTACAATTATTATGTTCAATATAAATATAAATATAATGTTTATAGTTTTCCTATATCCATGGTAATACCCGAGGTAATACCATTAATTACAATTTTGTAGAATTTTTTATAGAAATACGAGTAATTACTGTTATTGTGTTCAATACAAATATAAATATAATATTTATAGTTCTTCATTATTTATCGGGTGTAGAAAAAGTATAAATATGGATATCCTGTAACTACGAACTGCTCGGCTCGTTTCGATCGTAATGCTCGTGTATTAATAACCATCATTACATGATCGTTGCATAATATAGTATCATAGGATGACCCTTTCCAAAGACCAAATTGCTTACCCTTTGTTTTTTCTAGACTGGCAATCAGATTGTCAGCTTCTAGTTTTTGAGCTTCTAGCATATCATGAGATAAATATAATTTGTTCAACTCTTCCCGCACTGTCAACAGTTCTTCTCTCATTCTACTACAACGGTCTTCCTCCCCTCTGAGAGAAATCTCCCTCAAATCAGCTTCCTGATTCAATCTCTCCATTTCCGATTGTAAAAATATTTTTTCGTCGTGCATCGCGTCAAGTTCTTTTTGCATCTTGCTATTGGTTTTGTGGAGTCTGTCATAATCTTGGTTCAGAGATTCGACCATGGCGTTTACTTCTAAACGATTCCGGTCCAACTGATTCTTTTCCGATTTAAGAGCTTCGAGCGATTTCTGGATCATATCTCTATCTTGAGAGAGATGCGAACATTGAGCATGACTCGCGTCAAGTTGCGCCACGAGTTCTTTTATTCGGTTTTCTAACGCGACTACTGTATCTTCGGAGTTTTCGAATTGTTTGCGAACTAACAAAAGTTGCTCCTTATTTGACTGGAGTTTCACCTGAAACAGATTTTAATGATCAAAAGCAAAATGAAATGAATATGTAGAAAGAGTTATGAAATTCATTCATATATTGTAACGAAGCATTTTTGATAGCTCCGTTACTAAAACCGGATAAAGTTTGAAACACTGGCTTGAACTACCCCGTCAGGATGTTCCTTATGCAAAATACCGTTTTGACTATGCCGAATTGACTTCGCTAAATCCCTAAGTATTTGGGGATACTTTTATTGCACTTAGGATGGCACCATAAGTATAGGTCGGCATTAAATCTGAAACTAGCTTACAGCTTACTGGAAAATCCTATTTTCTGAAATGTTTGTTAATGCCCAGAGCAACTGGAAAATAAAAACCAAGCATAAGTATCGTTTTCTTTCTGCAAGGTACAAAAAGTTCGCAAGTAGCAAAAGAAGTTGCAAACGCGACAGTAAAAAACGAAATGTTCGTTTTTACCGTGATGCAAAAAGTCGAGCAGACTTTTTAGCCCGTTCTTATTGAAATAGGATAAAAAGTTAATAAATCTCTGATGTCTTGTAATCCGAATCCTGGTAGTATAATTATACCTACATCCAGCTAAGCTTGTGCAGCGCCAATATCCTACAAGAGGTAACTGTTTCAGATGTGGTAGGAGCAGATATTTCAAGAGATATTGCAGGATTTGGGTTCAAGGAACCCCCCCCAAAAAGCCGAGCGGTGGATATGCAGAAAACCTGAAGGAAAGCATTCTCATCCAGCAAAGTGTTCTCATCCGGACTTTCCTGGGTCCAAGGTTGTTGAAGACGAACTCAAAGTGCTGATCTGGAAGGGGTTGTCACCAACCCCCACAGAACCAACAGGAGCCTAGCGGGGAAAATCTTCAACACCCAAAAGATCAAATGGGCCATTAAGAGCTTCAAACCTTTTAAATCGGCTGGAAAGGACGGAATATTCCCCGCTTATAATAGTATTGAAATAATAGAGCCCCTCTTGAAAAGGCTGTTCAAGGCCAGTTTCATTTTCGGTTACATACCGAAAGCCTGGAGGGAGGTTACAGTGGTGTTTTTACTGACTGGGAGACGTCCAGCAGACGAACCAAAGTCTTATCGCCCCATCAGTCTCACCTCCTTTCTCGTGAAAACAATGGAGAACATTATAGACTGTTTTATAAGAAGTGGAATCCTTTTGGACAGACCGCTTCACAAAAAACAGTTTGCCTATCAAGCAGGCAAATCAACGATTAATGCTCTACATGCTTAGTTGAAAGCATTGAAAAGACATAGTTGTCCAAAGAAATGGCTCTATGTAGATATACAGGGTGCTTTCGGCAACACCTCATATGACTCCATCAGCAGATCGGTAGAGGAAAGGAATATAAACACCTCACTAATCAGATGGATACATGCAATGCTGAAAAGCAGAATCATTGTAGCTGCTCTGGGAGAGGAAACGGTCAGAATGGCAGGCGCGTGCTGGGGCGATTTTAGGGCCCGGGAAATAAATCCCTTACAAGGCCCCTTTAAATTTTGGTCATTTATTTAAATTAACGATTCGATCAATTATAAGACATTTTATAAACAAAGAGTTATATTAAAGCTTTTTAGATACTGATACACAATAATCAACACTGGTTATTCTTAAAAATAAGGAAAATAGAGTTTTCTTATATCTAAACAAACGTGATATCGTAAGAAATTAATATTTAACAAAAATACAAACAAATATCTCTTCCAAGATACTTGCGTGAGTGGTATTGTCAACAGAAAATAAACATAATGTAGTTGTTTGAATTCTAAAGTATATAAATTATATTCACATAAAATCTTGAAAACGCAAGATATGCACTTTTTTGTGGTTCATTCAAACGACACATTCATATTGATGACCTCCTCACTTTCGCTACTATCCGAAATAAAACCAGGCTCGTTCTCCAAATGATCGCCAGCGACTTTATAAACATATTTAAAATTTCGCTTTGAAAGATGAGGCCAAAGATATAGTTGCAGAATAATCTGTGTGAGTTTTATTGCTTAAAAAAATTATGAAACTCTCCCGACCTTTACATTTATTAGCACTTTTTTTAAGTTTGTATTTTCTGGCAGCTTCCTTGACATGCTTATCCAAGATGGGATCAAATTTGGCTACTAAAAGAACAATTTCCAAGAAGTTCATCTTCAATAGCAATATCAGAGAAGCCGATGACGAACAAGATTGGCCTTCTTGATCCAAATTTGTTTGCTCTCCATTGTTAGTTTTCCACAAATTACTTAATTTAACCATACCAGATGCTGCGCCCTGTAGTTTTTTCTGCTTTCGAAGGTGGCTGGCGTTTTTCATGCCCGGAAAGTTCTTTTCTTTTCTAGTTTAATTTTACGATTCCGCTAGTCGCTGTCGCTCGTCCCAGTTTGCTATGTCGATGTTTAATAGGTTGGGTGTGTTATAGTCTAATCAACAAGTTCAAAAACGTGTTAAATAGATATAAAGCTCCTAAAAATATGAGCGATAGCTCATTCGATTCGGAATGACGTCTAGAAAAATGTTTTTAAGGGTTTATTAGCACGTAAAAAATTGCGATTGTTATTAACAAAATAAGATTAAAAAAAGAAGGTATTTCGTTTTTCGTTAATAATTTCTAAAATAATGATATTTAAGGAATTATGAAAAAAGATCCTGAAAGAGGAGGAAATTTCCAATAATATTTTTTTTATAGAATTAAATAACAATTTAAAAATTTGAATAAATCATGGTGTAATCTAGACACTTGAACGAAAAAAACCTTGGTAAATAAAAATTTTCATGTCGATTTTTCAAAAAGTTACACCATTGTTAGTTAACTAATTTTTTTCCAATCTCTGTTTTTATAAATTACGACATAAAAGTTTAAATAATCGGTCTATAAAATTTTCGCTTCGTGGAGCTCTTTTCATTTAGGTACCTAATAAAGCAATGCAAAAAAAAATTATTAAAGTTTATTATTTTGTTAATTATAATTTTTTAAATTAACAAAAAATGAAATTTCAAAAAAATGTTATTAAAAGAATTTTTTTTAGTAATATCTTATTATTGCTGTTTTTGCATCTAATATAGGTATCAATTAACATTGGAAAAAAAATTTTTACGTCATTTGTTAAGAAATTTTATAAACAAAAGACTATTTTGGGATTTAAAAAAAAATTTTACCTCTTATTGCATAGGTAAAATTATGATTTAAAAAAAAAATCTTAAATACATTTTTTATTGTTTATAATAGTTTTTTTTTATATTTCAATTGTTTAAATAATTACATAAGAAATTATTTTATTCTTGGAAATCATCATTGACCTTTTTCAATAAATTATCAGAGAAATGAATATTTTTTATAAATAATTTCATTGTTTATTAACTTAACAATTTGTTATAAACAAATAATATTAACCGTTATCTTTTTTTTCGAAAACTTCAAAAAATAGCAAAAACAACTATGTATAACGAAGTATAGAAAAACATTTTTTTGTATTTTTTACAGCATTGTTACATATTATATGATAATGGAATCACAGCCGTTCCATAATTTGTCAAGTTATAAATTGTTATAACTTTTGAACTATAAGAGAGAGATTTATTTATCTTTGAAATGAATTCAAAATCGATTCTGTAACCATTGTTTATCAGTTGTTATAAGCATTTGTTTATAAAAATTTTAGATTTTTTTTATTTTTTTGAAATTTCATAACTTATAACTTGTTAAATAATATAGATACAGCTACGGACTTTTTTGTTCTATGATAAAATATCTTCCTAATTACGTATAAATTATAGCAATATAGATTTTTGTTTAAATAATATACCAGTTTAAATGTATACTTACCTAATTTACATTCTGCTATTGATCATTGTCATTCATTCCGTTAAAAAACGGAGAACTCGTAAAATTTAGAAACTACTGTATTGTTTATGGAAATATATTTTGAAATGTTCTTTAAACAAAATAATGTGTAATAAATAATTTCCTTTTATCCGTACGTTATAGTTGTTAAGTTTCTAACAATAAAAATAATAAAAATAAAATAATTTAGAAAATATCCTTGAAAAAAATATTAAAATTAGAAAATAAATTCAATTATTATTTTAGTAAATATTATTTTAGTAAATTAATAATTAAACTTTAGCAGAATATTAATAATTCTAATGATAAATGAATGAAAATGATCAATAGCAGAATATAAATTAGGTAAGTATAAATTTAAACTAGTATATTATTTAAACAAAAATCTCTATTGCTATACTCTATACGTAATTAGAAAGATATTTTATCATAGAACAAAAAAGTTCTTGAGTCCGTAGCTGTATCATATAATATGTAACAATGCTGTAAAAAATACAAAAAAATGTTTTTCTATACTTTGTTATACATAGTTGTTTTTATTTCTTTAAGTTTTCGAGAAAAAAATAACGGTTAATATTATTTGTTTATAACAAATTGTTAAGTTAATAAACAATAAAATTATTTATAAAAAAAAATCATTTCTCTGTTAATTCATTGAAAAAGGTCAATGATGATTTTCAAGAAGGCACAGGAGTCTTGGTCAAGATATCTTAGAATGGATAACTCGAAAATTGTTGATAATTTTGTTGGTCAACTAAAATCATCGTTGAATTGTATTTCATGCGGCTATTGTTCTGTCTCTTTTGAACCCTTCTGGGACCTTTCACTTCATATTCCACAGAATACTGGCCAGCTCAGTCTTTCACAATGTTTAGACTCGTTTACCAGGAAAGAAATTTTGGACGGCGAAGAGAAACCAACTTGTTGTAATTGTAAGGAAATGATAAAATGCACAAAGTCATTATCTATACATAAGTTCCCAAAATATTTGTAATTCACTTGAAACGATTCTCGCCGATGGGTAGATTTATGGGAAAACTAAATGCCAATTGACTTCCCTCTCGATGGTTTAGATATGAGTAATTATGCAGCAGATACGTAGCCCGTGTCTTTACAACTTATATGCTGTGTCTAACCATAGTGGAACAATCTATAGCGGACACTACACGGCTTACTGTAGACACCCTTATGAAGGCACATGGTACAAGTACAATGACTCCAGAGTATCACCGATATTCCCAAAATCCCTTATAAGTGGAGAAGCATTCATCCTCTTCTATGAGCAAGAGGACGCCCAATCACACCTTTAGTTTCTTAGTTTTTCATTCTCAACCATTTGTTTTATTAATTAATAAAAAATATATATTTTAGAATAAAATAATTTCTTATCTAATTATTTAAACAATTGAAATATAAAAAAAACGATTATAAACAATAAAAAAAATTATTTAGGAATTTTTTTTTAATCATAATTTTACCTATGCAATAATATGGTAAAAAATAATTTTTTAAAAATCCCAAAATCGTCTTAACAAATGATGTAAACATTTTTTTTTTAATTAACCTTAAAAAAAAAAAGATATTACAAAAAAAAAATTTTTTTGATAACATTTTTTAGAAATTTCATTTTTTGTTAATTTAAAAAAATTAAATTTTTTTTTGCATTGCTTTATTGGGTACTTAAATGAAAAGAGCTCCACGAAGCGAAAATTTTATAGACCAATTATTTAAACTTTTATGTCTAATTTTAAAAATCGACATGAACATTTTTTTTACCGAGGTTTTTTTCGTTCAAGTGCCTAGATTACACCATAATTTATTCAGTTTTTTAAATTGTTATTTAATACTATAAAAAAATTATTTTAAGTGATATAACGGCTTTTTAGACGGTGCGCCTATGCCGTAACGACTTCGCGGAGCCCTATTTTCAGCGTTAAATTTTTTTCTATAATTAATAAAGATAGAGTTCCGGGAGTATTGGATATTTCCTCCTCTTTCAGGATCTTTTTTCATAATTCCTTATATATCATTATTTTAGAAATTATTAACGAAAAACGAAATACCTTCTTTTTTTAATCTCATTTTGTAATAACAATCGCAATTTTTTACGTGCTAATAAACCCTTAAAAAAAAATTATTTAGACGTCATTCCGAATCGAATGAGCTATCGCTCATATTTTTAGGAGCTTTGTATCTATTTAACACGTTTTTGAACTTGTTGATTAGACTATTAGGTCAGGGCGCAAAGTTATCTCATTGTGGCCAATTTATGAGGGCCCACCGGGAAACTCCCAGTCGCCCGGTGGGCCAGCACGCACCTGGAAAAAGGTTGTGTCCAAGGGGGGGGGTTCTAGGTTCTATCACCTTTGCTGTGGTCACTTACCGTAGATAATCTGATAGTGAAGCTACATGAATCTGGAATTACGACTCAAGGTTACGCCGATGACCTGGTCGTCACCATTAGGGGCAAACATGACGGGATGATATACAAACGCATGCAGACAGCCCTAAATATAATCAGAAGCTGGTGCGCAAAGGAGGGACTAAATGTAAATCCTAGCAAAAAGTGCTGGTTCCATTCACAAAGAGGCGTAAGTATGAACTGAAAGCCCCTGAATGGAACTCAGTTAACTTTTTCCAATGAAGTCAAATATCTGGTCATAACAAGCATTCGAAACATTGTGAAAACCTTTTAAATCCATTAAGACGATGGACGTCCGAAACGAGAGTAATCAAGTTACCACATTGTCTACAACCTTCAAACAAACCTGTTCCATTCTAACTAACACGTTTAAAGCTGCCAGATAATCCTATGAAGGGCAAAAAGGGATCTGAAACAAACTTTATGGCATAGACAAAAGGTTTTGGAAAAAAATATTGTGCTCTCTATATCTAGACAGAGTTTTCTTTGGCTACTGCTTCTGCCTGGATCCATGTGGACAGATGATTTGCGTTCAGTTAGGTATTTGATACTAGTCAAAAAAAAATATAAAATTACGATCATGACAGGATATTTCTGAAACTTTGTGCAAGAAGGAAATCTACCTATAATTCTGTCAAGCAATTGATGTTTAATTTTGTGCAGGGGATCTACCTGGAAAATAGGCTCAAACTAAATGCGATTACCTGTAGTTCATGAATGAATGACTGATATTTATGGAGAGCAGCTTGCACAGCCGATATCGTACTCTCAGCAAATGCTGCTGGGGAAGTCATACTGCGAGCTGATCTTTTTGGTGATCTATAAGATGAGCATCACTATTAGTTGAATTAATTGGTTAAATATCCAAACATCGAATATTGTATAGAATGTTTAAACAGAAAAATGTCCGTTTTTTGAAGCATGCAAACATCACAATTTTTCAGTTGCCTACATGTTAAATGAATTCTCATGCTAGTTCGGCATAATGAAAACAGCTCAAAAAAGGTATTCTATTTTCGTCTGGACTATGTACATTATTCGAATGCCCACACACATGCAAAGATTTATTGCTCAAAATCTCTAACCGTTGAGGTATTGGAGGTCCAGCACTGAGATGAAGATGTGTAGCCTGTATCATTTCTAGATCCTTCGTTTCTGCATCTTGAATCAAAGCATGGGCAATATCCCTGAGAGCACCTTGAAGAATATCGATTTCTTCTTGCATTTTCATGACTTGACCACAGCTTTGTTCTGCATCTGAACATCTTCTTTCTGAAAAAGAAACAATTTTATTCAGACGAAGAGGGATATTGAGGAATTTTTCTTGGCACCTACATATTCTACACTTCTATCATCAAACATAGATATTGTACTGACAGCTAACTATGATATGGATATACAGGGTGTCCCTGGACTTCCTCTTTTCCTCTCGGGAATGTATAGATGGGGTCAAAATATCACCCAGTAACTTTTGTTCCTAAAAGCCTTCGTTACCAAGTTACGGGCTCTCAAAGTTACAAAATGAAAAATGTTTTTCTTTGATAACTTTCAAAGTGAATATTCAAAATCATCTAAATTTTGGTGATTGACTAAACAAATGAATTCCTTCGATGAGTTTTCATGCAGGAGTCAGTTCTTTTGCTACAAAGTCAGGAACGGACTACCCCCGATGGTCCACACCCCAAAACTTTGAAATGACAGATAATTTTTCAATAGTTTTCAACAAAATAAGGTTAGGTAGACAATTTTCTGAATAAAAGTACTCGTGTGGAAAGTCGATAGGAGCGACGATTCTTAATAAAAATGCAGTTTTACTCGACGACATCAAACCCGATCGTCCACCATTATTTGAAATGAAAAATTTTCTCAGAAATACTAATGCTAACGTTAATTCAACAACATTTATAATAATACAAAATATGCTAAAATGAAGTCGTAAACAAAAAGTACAGTACCTAGTTGAAAGTTTCATTCACAATGTAGATATTTTTTCAAATGAAATATCAAGTTATGTAGATTCGTGGTGTTTTTGAACTAACAAGCTACTCCACTATGAAATATCGAATTCAGTCCATATTTTGTATGTACGCGTGGAATAAGCACGTTTTGGATTTCTTTCTGTGGGGGCATCTAAAAAGCCTCGTTTACGCTACACCTATTCTCAGCAGAGATGCCTTGTTGAATAGAATTACATTACACTGTGAAGCCATACGAAACGACCCTGGCATGCTATTCCAAGTGCAGAGAGGGTGTTTGTGCCGACTAAGAAAATGTATTGAGTATCGAGCAGTTTTTGTAGCGGTTTTTGCATTTCTGTTTGCTCTCCAGGCTTGAGATTGATTATTTACACCATGAGTTTTGTAAGGTAAACGTGTTTGCATGATAAAAATTCGTTATGAACATTGTACCTATCATTTCTATTTTCATTACAAATTAATCTTTTCGAATAATGGTTGACATCTCAGGTTGGATGTCGTCGAACAAAAATGCATTTTTATCAAAAATCGTTACTCCGATCGATTTTCCACACGAGTACTTTTATTCAGGAAATATCGAATTCAGTCCATATCTTGTATGTACGTGTAGAATAAGCACGTTTTGGATTTCTTTCTGTGGGGGCATCTAAAAAGCCTCGTTTACGCTACACCTATTCTCAGCATAGATGCCTTGTTGAATAGAATTACATTACATTGTGAAGCCATACGAAACGACCCTGGCATGCTATTCCAAGTGCAGAGAGGGTGTTTGCGCCGACTAAGGAAATGTATTTAGAGAGACGGGGGTCATATCGAGCAGTTTTTGTAGCGGTTTTTGCATTTCTGTTTGCTCTTGAGGCTCGCGATTGATTATTTACACCATGAGTTTTGTAAGGTGAACGTGTTTGCATGATAAAAATTCGTTATGAACATTGTACCTATCATTTCTATTTTCATTATATATTAATCTTTTCGAATAATGGTAGACATCTCAGGTTGGATGTCGTCGAACAAAAATGCATTTTTATCAAAAATCGTTGCTCCGATCGATTTTCCACACGAGTACTTTTCTTCAGGAAATTGTCCAGGTAACCTTGTTTTGTTAAAATATATTGACAAATCCCCAGTCATTTAAAAGTTTTGGGGTGTGGACCATCGGGGGTAGTCCGTTCCTGACTTTGTAGCAAAACAACTGACTCCTGCATGAAAGCTCGTCGAAGAAATTCATTTGTTCAGTCAATCACCAAAATTTAGATGATTTTGAATATTCACCTAGAAAGTTATAAAAGAAAAACATTTTTCATTTTGTAACTTTGAGGGCCCGTAACTTGGTAACGAAGGCTTTTAGGAACAAAAGTTATATGAAGTACTGGTGATATTTTGACCCCATCTATACATTCTCGAAAGGAAAAGAAGAAGTCCAGGGACACCCTGTATATTATCTGTATGTCACATTGAAATATAGAAAAATTGGGTCCAGAAAATGAATGAAAAACATTGAAAATCAAATTTTTTTCAAAAATGGAGTTTCTACCATTTTTTCTTCTCATGATACAATTCTATTATAGCAATCAGCCCTAGTTCTGATTCACTTCCCTATAGAAATGGATCACCTTTGTCAGTGTCACCGCAGTGGCGGAATCGGGCAAATTCGTCCGTATAGTGCAATTTGTCCTTTTGATAAATAGAGTCTTTTTGAAGTTCCTCAGTTTAATTTTTTTTGTTACAAACGTGAAAACTGTGGTTGCGTTGTGATTCGACGTGTATAAACTTCGAATTGAATTGAGTCCCGGTTTCGGAAATTGCGCTAGTAATGAATAAAAAGCAGATTGAGACGAACCTGCATTAAAGCGCTGAACACGCCCTCTGCGAACATGTGATTCGCCTGTCATGTAATTTATTGTCAAGTTGAAAAGTGTCTTAATATTCGTGATGGAGCAAGTGCTTGCAACTGGGTTTTTTTCCCATTACAAGCCACATTGTTTTATCGGGAACAGCATTAATGCGATCGTATGTCAGGTACAGGAAGTAAAAAAAAAATATTATTCCAGCATACACGAGACAGTCGACCAAGTAGCAGCGACAATAAATCAGTACTCTGTCGAATTAGAGGTGAATACATACTTTCATAAACAAATCAAATCAAATATATTACAAAGTTTGGTAAATACAAATGTGATAAAAAGAAATGAAATTGGGCGAATATTCATGAGATATAGTTTGAATTACGAGAACTTCGAAATGAGCCACCTAAGCTATAATAGCTTGTGTTGTGGAACTCGAATTTTAGATATGAAGATTCGTTATAGGTACTTACAATTCTATATAGTTTGAAATATAACATAAAAATAAATCTTTGAAATGTTACAATGTGAGATTGAGAGTGTTGAAGAGGAAATGGAAGGAAAATATGATACAGCTGATCAGCTGAAACATTCAAATTGTCCATGCGTATTATTGTATGAAGAGAGTGAAACTTCCTTCCCATTTACATGTTTATAAATTCATTATTTTTATGAAGCTTTGAAAGTTGTTGTTTATGAAGGTTTCAAGTTTAAGTTTGTTTATTTTATTGTTTTTATAGTTTTTTAAATCGATAGGTAAAATGTTATAAAATTTTGGGCCGTAGTAAAAATTTCTGGATGTGTGTCTTTTTGCACAGTGGTATTTCAACAGAGATTTTCTGTATGTCGTGTGTTGTGAATGTGGAATTTAATAGGGAGTGGATTTTTGAATATCCATAATAAACTTTGGAGAATAAAACATTTCCTTACACAAAATAAACGCGACTCGTAGGGTTTCAGTAGAATATCGTTTCGGTTTTTTTCATGATTATTTTTATTAAAGTATTCTGGGTCGTTTCCAAGATATAAAGAGACGTTTTATACATTCCACCCCAAGCTATAATACAGTATTATTGACAGATTCTGCCAGAGAATTATACCGGGTGGACAGGTATTTGAAGGTTTTTCTGAAATTCGGTACAGTTATATAAGCAACCATTTCGGATTTGATCACATTACAATCCAATATGGCGGACTTCCGGTTTTTCTGCCAATGCCAGCAACTTTGTTTTTTCAAATAGAACACCCTGTATATTTTTACATATTCAAGTTCAACAGGTCAAAACAAGTCCAAACCTTATGTCAAATGTAATTTCTTTGGAACAATTGAAATTAAAATAATTTTTTTATTTTACCTTGTGGATAAATGAGATTTGGTCAAGGCTATTCACAATGAGTCACACATAACAGAGAAACATAATTTTTTTCTGAAAAATTATTTTTGTGTCATTTATTGATGAATTAATTCAGTCACATCACATTTTGATCAAAATTTATTTTTATTCAAATGAAACCCCTATGGGCCACCTACCTGTCTCTCTAGAACATTTATTAAGGAAAAAAATGACATATCATTTTTGTATTTCGGTGCAGTAACAAATTGTATACATTCAAAAATCTACAACTAGTTCATAAGTTTCCTTGCAGTTCGAATAATTTTTCAACTCAGTAAGCTGTGGAAAACAACATTTCTGAATCTTGTCAACTAATTGTGTTTCGCTGTCATCTTTCATCTCAACTCTCGAAAATTAGTTAACTTCCGGGAATTAGTTTAGTAGAAATGTAAAATCAAAATTATAGGTACACAAGGAGTGAACAGGTTGATATGTTATTAATTTACGGAGAATGTCTTGAAAACACTGTCGCCGCTTGTCAGTTATACGCTGAACGATACCCACACAGAAGACACCCACAAAGAACCTTTTTCAAAAATGTGGAGAGGAGATTCCCAAAAGAACCCAACAATGGAGAAGATGATCGTGAGTGAGGAGGCAGAAATAAATGTTTTGCTTATGTTGATTTTGATCCAACCGCTTCGACGCGGGAATTGGAATACCAATGCAATGTCAGTCGAGAAAACGCTAGAAGAATTAAAAAAAAACACCATTATCGTGCTTATAAGTTTAACTTACACAATTAGTTGACAAGATCCAGAAATGTTGTTATCCACAGCTTACTAAGTTGAAAAATTATTCAAACTGCCAGAAAACTCATGAACTAGTTGTAGATTTTTGAATTCATACAATTTGTTACTGCACCGAAATACAAAAATGATATGTAATTTTTTTCCTTAATGAATGTTCTAGAGAGACAGGTAGGTGGCCCATAGAGGTTTTATTTGAAAAAAATGAATTTTTGATCAAAATGTGATGTGACTGAATTGATTAACCAGTGACACAAAAAATAATTTTTCAGAAATTTTTTTTGTTGTTATTTGCGACTCATTGTTAATAGCTTCGACCAAATCTCATTTATCCACGATGTAAAATAAAAAAAACATTTGATTTAATTGTTTAAAGAAAATGACATTTGACATGAGGTTTGGACTTTTTTCGACCTGTTGAACTTGAATATGTAAAAATATCCCTTTGAAAAAACAATGTAACTGGCATTTCAGGAAAAACCGGAAGTCCGCCATATTGGATTGTAATGTGATCAAATACGAAATGGTTGCTTATATACCTGTACCAAATTCCACGAAAATCCGTTCACGAATGCAGAAGTTACAGGGGTGGCCCGATATCCTGTGTCACCCGGTATACTAGGAGCAAAGTTTTTTTGTTCATAATTTATCTAAGTTGGTAGAACTTATATATAATTTTTTTCAGTCTTTTATTCACATGCTCGACATGGTCAGTCCATTTGAGATGCTCATCTAGAATCAAACCAAGATATTTTATGGATCTTACTCTGTCAATTTGTGGGCAGTTGCAAGATGAACCATTTTCAGTACATTGTAACCCATGATATGATAGTTGATTCATCAGGTTGGTCTTTTTGTGAAGAGGAGAAAGTTATAAAATGAGTTTTTGTAATATTCAAACTAAGTAAGTTATAATCCAGCCAATGCTTTATTTTAGTTAGATTTGATTCTGATGTAGCGTAAACTTCTTTCCAAGAGTTACCTGAACATAAGATGACGGTGTCATCAGCATAAGAGATTATGGATGCTTTCACGGATTTTATCTTTGTGATGGTATTTATATAAATATATAAATCAAAAAGAGAAGTGGACCCAAAACTGTGCCCTGAGGAACACCCATAGTCACTGGTAGCAACTCACTACTGACATTGATAACATTTAATAAAAACTTACATTTCTAATGTTGCAGTAGAGTACACGAATAAAAATAATAATAAAGAAATATGGATAAATATGAAAGAAATAAAAATAAATATGTTGAAAATATTGTTTTCATTTCTACATACATACATTTCAACTATTTTTTCATATTGTTTGTTACTGTCAGAATTCCACTAAAAAAATTATTTTGAATGTGTATTACATGAACAAATTTTTTTCAATTATTTCATTTATGCTTTTTCAGACTACTATAATTATTAGTAGTAAAAAAATATTAATTGTTTTATTAATGTGAGAATTTATCAGAAATATTTAATATTAAACTTGAAAAAATTGTCAATTGATCTTTTTCTCTTTCGTAGATTGATTGTAACAAATATGTAACAAGAACTTCCTGCACTTCCAGAGCGAATGCTCGTGGCGACTGTAAAAACGTTTTCGCAGTATTTTCATACATAAACGCTCACCGAGAAACGCCCAAACACATTTGATTTGAGGTTATTTGTTGCCGAATCGTTCATTCTCGTTCATTTATTATACGCGCACTTTCGCCACTGGGCCTCTCTTTGATTCGAAGCTTTTACCCGCCGAATTACAACACAAACGTCGTTTTGATGTTTGCGACCGAAAAATTTAAAATATCGAACTTTGTAAAAAATACCCATTTTATCAAAGCGGTAAATGCAGATAAGTGACACTATACGGACGAGTTCGCCCGATTGCACCACTGCAGCGCTGCACGTTAAACTCCTCCCCCATGCTCCAAGTCCATATACCGAAAACCCATAATTTCGGAGATATTCCATAATAGTACCTACTTAATTCTGCATATTAACTGCCAGAAATTTTGAGTAGTAAGTTGTAAGTTGTGCATATCTACCGACAAATGAATTGAAGTTGATTACTATCAGATTCATCAACTGAAAAAGTGCAATATGGCTCGTGTGGGGTGTAATAATCAAGATTAGTGGTTTATGGCGAACATAATGAGGTTTTCACAAGAACATGTGATACTTTTGCTACAAGATATCCAGGAAAACCAAAACCATCTCCCGATATCATCAGAAGATCAACCTTAAAACCCCTACATACGATTAGATCGGTATCGATACATGTTGCATGATACGTAGTAGCGATACAAATCACATCGTGTGTGTGATATCAGTAACACTTTGTATCACCGTCTCAATCGCTGTCGTAAAACGGCGATATCACGTGTGTACGACTGATGTTTCACGATTCCATCTAGCGTGTTTGGAGACGTTGATACTTGATTCAAATCTCATATACTTGTATCGCGACTTGTATCGCGACATGTAGTCTAGTTAACAAGTGCTTTTGAGGTCAAAATTTTTTCGCATTCTCCGAAAATTATTATTGAGGTGTCATTCGATTCGGAATGGCATGTAGATATTTTTTGAGAAAATGCTAAGGCCGCTCGCAAAAATTGCAATAGTTATAGACAATTGAGTGAAAAAAAAGGGGGTTAGGTTTTTCGCCAATATCTCAGAAACTATTCAAGATCATTCAAATTTGAAAAAAGATGCAAAAAAGGAGGAAATTTCCTAAGAAAAAGTTCGAACTCCCGGAACTGTAGGACCAATATTTATAATTTTCCCAGAGGGTTGAAAATACGCCCGAAAACGGGTACTCCGGCTTGCGCAAGCCACGCCCCCTTCGGACATTTAATGAATGAATATTATTGAAACTTATTAAATATGAAAATTAAAATTGAAAAAATTCAGGCGCCTGCAGGATAGATCGATGAACAATAATCCGTGGTCCAAAATTTTTTATCGCAATTTTTCAATAAGTTATCCATTAGATAATTAACAATTTTTTATAGCACGAACGTTAACATTGCAAGTGCGATAATTGTTAAACTATTAATCTGAGAATGTTTTCCTTTCGTGGAGCTATTTTTCAGAGGTCTAAGAATATATTCCCGTTGGAAAAATTGGAAAATTTTTAATTTTCGTTTTGTTATCAACAATTTACTAGGGTGAAAAATTGTAAAGCTTCATTATACATTGAAAAAAAAAAAATTTCAAAATATTATCATTGATCCGTTTTCTTATGATCAGAAGCTACTTAAAAATGATTTTTAATAATTTTTATCTCCTATTGTTTGAAAAATTGTTATGAGATAATAAAAAAAAAATTTATAACATAATCTTTGATGATAATTATGATTTTTCAAAAAAAACCGTTCCTTAAAAAAAATGTATTGCTTAAAAACGCATTTGTTAAATAACTATTTTTTTACCACTTGTTATGAAAATTAATGATTCATTTTTGTTTTTTAAATCATTATTTATCTTGGTCTTCGATATTGTTTTTTTTTTCTTTTTCTACTTAAAAAAAACAAAAACAACCATGTAATATTTCTAGAAAAAAAATATTTTTTTATTGAACTTTCAATTTTCTGTTCTCTTTTATTTCACCACTCTGACCTGGTTTTTTATGTTTAATTTTATTATAACTTTTTAACTAATGGAGATACAAGGAAAAAATTCAAGACTTATCTATTCTTTATTGATTTAGAAAAAAAAATGGTTCCTTAATTTTCATAACAAGTGGTAAAAAAATATGTTATTTCACAAATGCGTTTTTAAGCAATTAATTTTTTTTTAAGGAACGTTTTTTTTTTAAATTATAATTATCATCAAAGATTATGTTATAATTTTTTTTAAAATTATCTCATAAACAACGCATTTGTTTATAACAATTTTTTAAACAATAGGAGATAAAAATTATTAAAACTCATTTTTAAGTAGCTTCTGATCATAAGAAAACGGATCAATAATAATATTATAAAAAATTTTTTTTCGATATTTAATGAAGCTTTAAATTTTTCACCTTAGTAAATTGTTAATAACAAAACAAAATTACCAATTTTTAAATTTTTCCAACGGAATCTATTCTTTGACCTTTGAAAAATAGCTCCACGAAAGGAAAACATTCTCAGATCAATAGTTTAACAATTATCGCACTTGCAATGTTAATGTTCGTGCTACAAAAAATTGTTAATTAACTAATGGATAACTTATTGAAAAATTGCGATAAAAATTTTTGGACCACGGATTATTGTTCATTGATTTATCCTGCAGGCGCCTGAGTTCTTTCAATTCTTAATTTTCATATTTAATAAGTTTAAATAATATTTATTCATTAAAGGTCCGAAGGGGGCGTGGCTAGTGCAAGCCGGAGTACCCGTTTTCGGGCGTATTTTCAAACCTCTGGCAAATTATAAATATTGATCCTACAGTTCCGGGAGTGTCAACTTTTTCTTAGGAAATTTCCTCCTCTTTCTGAATCTTTTTTCAAATTTGAATTACCTCGAATAGTTTCTGGGATATTGGCGAATAAACCAAACCCCCTTTTTTTTTCACTTAATTGTTTATAACTATTGCAATTTTTGCGAGCGGCCTTCATTTTCTCAAAAAATATCTACATGTTATTTCGAATCGAATGACACCTCAATCATAATTTTCGGAGAATTCGAAAAAAATTTGACCTCAAAAGCACTTGTTAACTAGACTAATGTAGCGATACCGATCTCATCGTCTGTGGGTGCCTTTACGAATGGATTCTTCAAGGTGGTGGACAAGGGAGAAAATTAAATTACAGTGCTTGGGTACTTCGCAGCTTTTCCAGAAGATGCTTAACGAGATTTGGGATTAAATAAAATGTCCATGTCGAGAATATTGGTACAACACAAATGACATCCTTATTCTCATAATGTAGTTCATGTTCTGAAGCCATCCGACAATGAGAGAAGAGCAAACTTTGCGGAGTTCATCAGTATGAAGAATCGCGAAAATGACCAATTTGTGGAGCGACGAAGCCAAATAAAAAAAAATGGAATATTCAACAGGCAAAACTCTCACTGCGATAACAATCCACATTCTGTTCGGAAACGTCAATTTCAAGACCGTTGGAATTTCAATGCTCCACTTTTATGATGACTATTTGAATGGTAAGTTGAAGTATCTGTAATGGTATAATGATCTGAATCATATGATGGGTAAATTATACTTGAAAATACCACCAGGGAGCTATGTGTATTCACACGTAGTAAAACAAAGAAAATATCTACAGGGTTGTATTATTTTCAGGTGAACGATACCTAGAATTCCTGGGAAATCTCGATACGGATTATTTGGAACAGCTGACGCCTAAATATACAACAGGTTCATCCTGTTGTATATTGCACCCCCACATAATCGGCAGATGGTAAAAAAATAATTAGAACTTTTTATGACCAATGGTTTGGAACCGACGGTCCGCAACTATGGCCACCGCGATCTCCCGATTTAACTCCAATGGATTTTTTCATTTGGGTTTATATAAAAAATTAGGTGTATTTTCATACGCCAAGACTAAAGTAGATTTCCAGCAGAGAGTTCGCACAGCCTTCAACTCTATTCCACCTCAAATGATAAGACGAGCTATAGGAGACGTCATACGAAGATGTGAAAAATGCTTAGAAGATGAAGGTAATTAGGCCAATCAATAGAGATTTTCTGCTCTATTGATTTTGTGACAAAAATATTACCAGGAATCTGATTGTGCCATTATACGAAAGTTATATTTTGCTATGTTTCCTACTCGCAAGTGTCATGGCTAAATTTGTTATGAACATTTGAATGCAAAAAATCCTTTGTTTTCGTTTTTTGCTTGTAACATGAAAACTAATGAAGTAATCTAGATCTAAAAAAACCGGAAAAACCAGAAATAATCAGCGTTTTAAAAAAACGCATTAATCCACTTTCTGAGTTGTAGTGCAGTCTTTCCACGACATAGTAGTGATTAATATGTACTTTATGTGTGAGGAATTGAGGCGCTGTCGGATCATTAGTTTTGGCATAATTGCAATCTGAATTTTTTAACGCACTTTATCTCAGCAGAGCAGGATGCTCCATAGAAGGTCCGATTTCAATTTTTCGCAAAGATTTTGAGTGTTGAAGAATACTACTACAAAATGACTATTCTCATTTTGCGTTAAAATGCTGCGAAATAGGTGAGAAATAATTGCAAACATGACCGAAAATGCATTTCTAGAAAAAGACTTTTGTGTTCATTTGATACTCTGTTTAATATTGACATTACACTTGTCAAATGTAGTGTATGTACTGCATTCCTTGTGCAGGATGTGACAAAAAATACATAGGACAAACTAGCAGACGTCTCAAAAACAGGATAACTTCACACGAAAGTGAGGTAAGAAATAACAAACAATGGTATACTTTAGCAAAACATATTTGGGAAAAAGATCATGATTTCTCATATGATGATGATGTTTCAATATTAAACAGAGAATCAAATGAACACAAAATATTTTTTCTCTAAATGACTAGAATTTTTCAAGAACTTCAATCTGTAAATTCGTGAAAGCGGCTGAGTAGTGGGGGTAGAGCAGCAGTCGCGGGGAAGCGTATGTATAGTAATACAAGCGCGCTGCGCCCATTATGAATCTGCTGCTCTACCCCCACTCCTGAGCCGCTTTCATGCACTCGCCCGTTTTCAGTCATGTTTGCAAGTATTTCTCACCTATTTAGCAGCATTCAAACGCAAAATGAGAATAGACGTTTCGTAGTACTATACTTCTTCTCCCAAAATCTTTTAGGAAAATTTAAATCGGACCACCTATGGAGCATCCAGGTCTGCCGCAATAAAGTGCGTTAAAAAATTCAGATTGCAATTATGCCAAAACTAATGATCCGACAGCGCCTCAATTCCTCACATACAAAGACATATCAATCTCTACTATGTCGTGGAAAGCCTGCACTTCATCTCAAAAAGTGGCGGAGTAATGAATTTTTTAAGATACGCTGTTTTTTTCTGGTTTTTCCAGTTTTTCTCCGTTATTAACAATCCGAACGAATCGTGCTACAGTTCATTTTCTTTGCATTACAACTTGTTCATTGAAGGCATCTGGATTGCTTCATTAGTTTTCATGTTAAAAGCAAAAAACGAAAAAAAATTGATTTTTTGCATTTAAATGTTTATAACAAATTCAGCAATGACACTTGCGAGTATGAAACATAACTGGATATAACTATGGACCGTTTTTTGTATGATGACGCAGTCGGTTTCCTTTTAGTATTTTTGTCACGAAAAATTCTCTATTGATTGGTCTAAATGTGTTTGAACATTTGTTGTGAATATGGGAGTAATGTATTCTGCAAGCCACACCGGAACAACAATATTTTTACTCTGATTTATTTTATTCCACTTCATTACCAGACTGCTTTTACTTTACAGTCTGTGTGTTATTGGTCTGAGCTATATGGAAAACTTAATCCACTTTATTGTTTGATCTCGTTTAGTAGACAAATTTCGATATCCCGTAGAAATACGGAGAGCTATTTCTCCACTGAAGTAAAACGTTCTGAAAAGTGGATATTTCTGTCGATAATTTTTCATGGAAAATGAATGTATAAAAGTGTTTCGTGTTCGGCAGACAATCATTCATAAATATCGAATGTCAAATAGATATCCAGATGCAACATTGTGTGATAATTATAATATATTGTTACGAGAATAAGTACAGTACGCCCTGTTCATCTCCCACGTGCCAGACGAAGCGACCGTTGACCTAGATTCCCAATCCAATTCCCAGTCGATGTCATTCTCGAGATAATGCCTCTCTTTCTGGAGTACTCGGCTGTGCTATAATTCATTCAAGTTTATGCCGACTGTTCAAGTACTGTGTGTCTTTGTGTTTAATTTATTTTTCTGTGTTTAATTTTTTTTAAGCTCTAGGTTAAGTTAGGTTTACTTAGAAATACAACAATTGACTATTCTTATTCAATGTATACTTGTCTTTAAAGAAAATAAATGCTACTTAATTTAGTACATCACGGTATTTTGAACTGTGATTATTTGAGTGTCAGAATGCAATATTGTGTTGTGTTTTCGAAGTGAAATAAACGGACATTGAATTTTATCGAGTACTTGTTGTTTCTTAACAATATTTCTGAAGTCTCACCGATATTATTATGTGATATCTCTACGAAACATCTGTAGGATATCTATGATATGTGACTGTTTTTACTGGGAAACATATAAGTTAACTCACCATAATTTGTAAATCCCTGAGCAATTGTTGAATTTTGTCTTCTTTCATGTCTATTTCAGTCTGGCGATTATTGTTTTGTGCTCTTAAAGCCTCAATTTGAGACCTGAGTTCGGACGTTTCTTGTTCGAATTCATGTTTTTCTTTACCCTGGGGAAAAATAAATGCAAACTGCATTACAAACATATTAAACATTTCAGACAATTATAAATATAGATTCATTATGAGGTGATTGTTATTTCTAGATTTTTCCATTGCTAAATTATGCATGTCGTTTATTTGATGAACTCTACGCCACGAAAAGCACTAGGCGCATTGAGGATTTGTCTTTTAGGAGAAACTTTTTTATGCCTAAAAACTTACGCCAAGCATGTTTTCTGTGAACAAGTTGGTATCCATCCTGCTGCATGCCATAATCATTTCTTTTCCAACTCCGGCCACGTCCGATTTCACCTTGTTCAGGTCTCTTTCAGTATTAGTTTGAATATCGATAAACAGTCTTTTGATTGCAACAACGTCTCTCCAAAGATTGAGAAGTCTGTTGTGTTCAGTACTATAGTAGTCGTTGAAAGCTTGTTCCTCGTCCTTCCATTCGTCCTCTTTGATGATCATTTCTTCTCTCAAATTCTCCCAATCGTTTGTGAGCTTCTGCAGGTCGGCGGTGAGAGCTTCGTTGGTGCTGTGAGATTCTTCGAGTTGATCCCGCAGGGACGCGTTTATTTGCATCAGTTTTTCCGATCTGAGAACGATTTCAAAATATATTTATTTATACACAGAATAATGATGAAATCACCATGAATATATTTATATACCAGGTGACAACGATATCACTAGCACCCCTATAGTGCCCTTTGTTTTTGCAGATATCAAAAGGAAACTCGAGACAGTTAATATAGACGTCAAATGCCACATTTTGGCGTCTTTGACTTTTTTTTTGGACTTCCGGTTTGGCCGGAAGTGACATAAATTCTTGATGTTTAAATGGTACACCCTGTATATTATTGCATATTCAGATTCCTGAGAAAATTCTGGAAAGATTAACTATTTTAGTGGTTTTTTATAGCGACTTGATTTCTTAGAGTTGAGTTTTGTTTTAAATCTAGCATGACGCGATTAAATTAGAATCATCATAAATGACATAAAAAGTAGAGGAGAAATATAAATATGACCAATAACCAACAAATTAAATGACTGAATGCATTTTAATCTTTCGAAATTACTTTATTGCAAAAATGATGTTTTTTTTAAATGGCATCACCCCGCAACACCCCCTCAGTTGAATACAACTTTTCGAGACCAATCCAATCAGGTGGTATATTTTTGCGGCGTAAAGTGGACGTAGTCAAAATATAGAGCAAAAAAGCCATTTTTTAGAATTTTTAGGCATCTGTGTTGAAGTAAACGCGAAACCTTTTCCATATTGTTCCTTGAAAGTCATGGAGTAGGAAAATTCATTCCCAAGACGAAAACCTGGTCACAGAATTTTTTTAGGTTAGATTGAAAAACCAAAATTGTACAGATTGTAGATTTTTTTTTCCAAATTCTGAAGGAAAACGTTTTGCATATTTTTTTTCTTATTCTTAGACATTTAAGGAACAGAGACAATCAAATGCAAGACGTTTTTACCTCCTGGAAAATTTTTGGCAAACCTTATTAGTTTGGAAAATTTACGAATTTTATTTTTGAAGTTCTATTAGAGAAAAAAAACACACCCCATTTCAACAAGTTTTATTATAGGGAAAGAAAATTTTGAAATCAATTTTTAAATTTTATAGTAGAAAAAAAATCCATTTTAATAAAAACTTTTTAACAAAAAATTAAACCGACGAAAAAATCAACTGAAAAGCAAAAAATAAAATAAACCTTCTCAGTCTAAATGATAATTGAGCTCCTAAACTAATGTAAGTAACTGATTTTGAGTCGGCGCCAAACAAACAATTATCGAAGATCATTATCTATGAAAGAAGTCATCAAAACGCAGCCGCGCATCTCGCTGCCATCATTTTACGCTTCACCTAATTCAATTGCTAGTTTGTTTGGCGCCGACTCAAAATCAGTTACTTACATTAGTTTAGGAGCTCAATTAGCATTTAGACTAAGGAGGTTTATTTTATTTTTTGCTTTTCAGTTGATTTTTTCGTCGGTTTAATTTTTTTAAAAGTTTTTATTTTTTACTTTTCAGTTCCGTATTTCGTCGGTTTAATTTTTTGTTAAAAAGTTTTTATTTTTCAATATTTTGTGGCTAAAATCTACCAATTACTACCTACTTGTTTTTTTATTACTTCCAAAATACTTACTTACCCACCTTACTTCAACTATTACCAGTTAAATAATATGATTATCTACTTTTACTATTTGTTGTTATATAAATTATTTTCGTTGTTCTGGTTAGTTTATTTCATTACTTTGTATATCATTCCATCCTCTCATAAAATATACTGATTTTGACGGAACAAGAATAATGTCAGTAGCGATCTGTCATTGTCAACTACGTATGTGTGCCAATGTTCACTAGTGAAAAATCAATTATCCCCTATTTTTCTACCCGTAAGGGTGGCTAATTCCTTTCGAAATCCAAATATAAGGTATACCCTATCTATTAAAGAAAGAATCATCCAAATCGAAGAACCCAGTACAAAGTTATGCCTGATAGGATCGGTTAACGGACCAGAATTCAGAGGATGAGTGATCAATATCCTTCATTTCGCTACCCTTAGGGGTGGATTTCATCTTTTAAATTCGAATGGGACCAAATTCGAAGTACACCCTATCCACTGAAAAAAGAATTATCGGAATCGGACGCCTCAGTAAAAAGTTATGCGTGATCATACATGAAAAAATATGATGGAAAAACATAAAATATACGGGTCGAATAGAGAACCTCCTCCTTTTTGGTTTCGACGGTTAAAAATAGGGTTGTAGAGAGGAAAATCCTTTTTATTTCATTCAATTGAGGAGGAGTTGTGGAAGGGGGCGGATATGGAGGGGGTGGAGATGGAGGTGGCGCCACCTTGGTAGATGAGTTTTCCAGATACTAAGACATGAAATTCACCCAAATAAAACTATCAGGTAAGCTGCTGTAGTTCAAATAAGCCTTTTTTCCAGTTTAAGAGTTACTGAAGCTCCAAGCTGCCCCCTTAGGAGAGAAGGGCTTGGTACTCAGACATCAAATTAAGTCAAATGTTACTCTCGGAAAGCATGTTGTGTATCAAAAAACGTTTTTTTTTTCTACTTTGAAAATTTTCCAAATTTTTAAAGGTTCTTAAAAAAAATTCCAGGAGGTAAAAACGTTTTGCATTTGGTTCTCTCTGCTCCTTAATGTCTAAGAATAAGGAAAAATATGCAAGACGTTTTCCTTCAGAATTTGGAAAAATAGGCGACCAAATCTACAATCTGTCCAATTTTGGATTTTTCAATCTAACCTTGAGAATGAATTAGAACGAGTTCAGAAAAATGACATGTACCAAGGTGTTTGGAGGGGGGGGGGGCTCAGGGAATATGTTTATCATAATGCAAGACTTCCTGCAATGCAGGTCGTTTTTTGTTATTACAGCTTTCTAACTATGAACGACTGTATGTATATGGCAATATTTCTCATTTTTAAGGAAATCGCAGAAATCTCAATTTTATTATCACCGAGGAAACAGAAAGAAATGGGATATTAACTGTATATAAGTCGTGAATCAGCATGAAACATTCTCAAGAAGCATGGATTTCGTTAATTTAAATATCAATTGCATCAACATGTATATGAAAAAATAACTAATGAAAAACTATTTTTATTTAAGCCGTGTACAAAAACGTATAAAATTTTAAGTCATCGTTGACAATGATTTGATTATTTTTTGTTGATTTATTTGGTTTCAAGAACCTTGTCGCGCGAAGTGTTCATAAAAGTAGGTAATTTCATTGGACAATGATTGGTTGGTAAGTAACAACTTGTCAAATCAATTATTTTATTACAATTCGCGCGACATGCTTTTTGAAACAAAAAATAATAAATTAATTGTCAGCGATGACTTAAACTTATTTTACACGTTTTAGTACACGGCTTGAATAAAAGTTTGTCTTTAAAAAGGTTTTCTATTAGTTATTTTATTTTTTGCTTTTTAGTTAGTTCGCATTAATCTGTTCATTTCTAATAGAGCATCGTTATTACAAGGTTTCTTCTCTTCAAGTTTTGAGCTGAAAGAAATTATGATCTCCGACCCCAAAAACTCCCACACACCAATTTTGAATAGAATCTGACCATGATCGCAAAACTAGTCCGCCATCCTGAAGTCGCCATCTTGAATTTATAGATTTTAACAAAAAAATCATAATCTCCGAACCTGAAAACCTCCACATACCAATTTTGAATAAAATATGACCATAATCAGAAAACTTGTCCGCCATCTTAGGCCGCCATTTTGAATTTATAATTTTTGTCAAAAAATTTAAAATCTCCGACCGCGAACACCGCCGCAAACCAATTTTGAATAAAATATGACCATAATCACAAAACTCGTCCTCCATCTTGGAGCCGCCATCTTGAATATATGAATTTTGACAAAAAATTCATAATCTCCGATCCCGAAAACCCCCACTTATCAATTTTGAATCGAATCGGACCATAATCACAGAACTCGTCCGCCATCTTGAATTTATGAATTTTGACAAAAAATTCATAATATCCGACCACGAAAACCCCCACACACCAATTTTGAATCAAATCGGAACATAATTACAAATCTCGTCCGCCATATTGGAGCCGCCATTTTGTTTTTTTCTTTAACAAAAATTCCATAATACACTGTCACCAGAATTATGAACACCTGCCAAATTTCAAATTAATCGGACGACTAGAAGTCGATCAAAATTCACTTGCAAGATTTGACCCAAACTAACAAACAAACGAACTAAGTGAAACTAAATAAAAGCTTGTAAAATGATGCTGATCGAAAGCTAAAATACTGTAACTGGTTATTTGATAGTTAGGATGGAGACCAAAATTTAATGAAATGTATCCTTTTCTCCGATTCACAAATAATGGTATGTTCAATTGACAGAATACCAGATATTGGGCGCAAGAAAATCAACATCTAGTAAGGCAGGGCAACTTTCAGGAGAAAATTGGAGCAAATGTGTGGACAGGAATTATTGGTATATATATATATTAAACCATATAAGCCACATACAAGTATTTGATGCTTCTGTGGTCCTTATCAGATACAATTTAATTTAATTTAATTTATCAATCACAAACAAGCATCTTTTGCTTCTGTGATTTACTCCGTTTATTTACTTATATATTTCTATGTTTCATTGTGATTCTTTTTCTAGTGAATAAACATTATTATTATTATTAATACTGTTTCAAGGCCGTCTGAATGGTCAACGATATTTAGATTTTCTTCAAAATCAGATTGAAGGATTCCTAGAATAATTATGCCTTGAGATTTTGAGAAGACTATACTTTCAACGATGGGGCTCCTCCCCATTATGCTGCCCCAATAGTGAATCATTTAACACATAATTTTGATGAATAGATTATTGCAACAAATGGTCCCATACGTTGCCCTCCACGTTCTCCGGACCTCACACCCCTATATTTTTTTTAATGAGGTATTTAAAAGAACTCCACACCTACAGCAACATTGGCAATTTTGTAAAACAAAATACGTCAAGCGTTTGAATCTATTACGCCTCTAATGCTTGAAAAAGTTGCACGAAATACCATCTCTAGAAGTAGAAGATGCATGGAAGAGGATGGAAGAGGGTGGTCTGCACTTTGAGCATCTGGTATGTAGATAATTGACAAAATAGTCATTGTGTGTGTTTAATTTTTTATATTCAACGAATAAAAAATGTTGTTCTAGTTTTCAAATTATATTGATTTATTTTGATTTAATCATAATGGAAAATAAATAGGTTTTTTGAGTTTAATACTCAACGGATTTTAGGTTTGAAAATACCTTCAGATTGGTTTCCGAAAGATGTATTAAATTTTTGCAATAAAGTAATTTCGAAAGATTAAAATTCACCCAGTCATTGAATTTGTCGGTTATTGGTCAAATTTGTATTTTTCCATTACTTTTTGTGTGATTTATGATGATTCTAATATAATCGCAGCACGCTAGATTGAAAACAATACTTAACTCTGAAAAAATCGCTATGAAAACCAACTGAAATAGTTTTAATCTTTTCAAAACAACATACGATATACATTACGGTATAGTATTTCTAATCCTAATTGGACCGACATAAAACGTTTCATGAAGGATTTCTCTTTCCAATTGCCGCCTTGACATTGCGTTGACATTTAATACTGACAAGACCAACTGTAGTTGTCACACGTACTCATATATAATAGAAAGAGACAGAGAGAGAGAGAAAGTCTTATGGAGGGGCATAACGCTTTTTTCTTACGTTATATTTTCTATCAGTGAACACTTACCGCAAGCCGCGTAAAGGAACTCCGTTCCAAAAACGTAAATCAAGGAATAACACGTTCAAAGTTAATAAAAATACATTAACATTGTTTAAAATTATATAAATATAAACGTGTACTCTATGTGGTGTGACGAGTGAAATGAACAGGTTAGGAATAATTCCAGCAATTATATTTGAGCCAACGACACCTGACGGGTGTCACTTGGAAATTATTACAGTGGTGCCAACTGTTACATTAGTACCAACTGATGTTACGTGGTGGCGGTGATGTTAAAAATAACTATTATTTGATATTGCATTGTTGTCAATTTGGATTGATATCTAAAGACAATAAATGAGAGTAAATCTCACTCAAATGGTTAATATCGATTTTGTTATTGATGCAATTATTTTCTTGAGGTATGAAAGCCATTTCTGAGAATGTTCTCTTTGATGTATGTGACTCTGTCGCTAGCACTTTCACTGAAACTTAATTCATCTGGTGGTCAAATGTAAATGTATTCACATTTTTCCTGCCAGAGCACATCTTTCAGTCACTTTTATGAGAAATTATTCTGTTCGATAATGATCTTTGCCTTTGATTGTCTTTGCCTTTGATCAATATATTGTTTATTAAAACCATGACAAGGAATACATCTTACATTGAAGTGATGGAGTTTTATCTTTAACTTTAGAATACATTGATCTGATTGTTAGAACTGTTTTATATTTTTAAATTTCCCGGGGCGTGAAAGAATCTGGAGACTTTAGGAGTGATCTCTCTTATATATGATAATGAAGTGAAAAAAGGTTGAGTAAGGTTAGTGTTAGTTTCATTGTTGTTTGAGACAATGTTCGAGTAATTACTGTTTGAGGCTAGTACTTCTAAGATGATGTATTATATATAATGTTATTGCGTAACGTTTTTGGATTTGGATTTTCTGAGAAGAGGTTAAAGATAATGTTTAAATTATGTTTATGGAATTTAGGATCTGAGATTTTCAGTACTCTTAATTTCATTTGTTTTACCAAGTTCACTTTCATAGATTGTTTGTGTTACCAATCATAACACTCATATAGAGGAAATTTACCAAGTAGAATTGGGATTTTGCCATCTATCCGAAATATTTTTTTTTGCAGATGCTGTTTAGATGCAAGTAAAGTTGAAATTCGGCATTGTATGAAACTCGCTGACTAACATATTATACTTAGAACTTGAAAATAATTACTCTCAAAATGTTGGAGAGAGATAGTTTGGAACTATTTTTTTTTGGTTGAAATATGCTTAAAAAAATGCCGTTGATCTAGCTATTTCATTATATAGTATCTAACTCTTCGGAATATAAAAAATAATAGTAATTTCAGTTGTATGGTTGGTATATGTCAGTCCGAGCCATTGGTAACTCTGTATGTGAGCGATAGCTCAACACGACTTCATGTTTCAACTGTATTTTTTTTTCATTACTATTTTCGACTTTTTAATTATCCTAGATCGAAATTGACTTTTTTATTTGTTGGCCGACATCTTGGTCGGGATGTAGCTGAGCTGTGGTCTCAAGCATCACGTTGAGTTGTTTTGTTCTGATAGATAAAAAATATCTACTATTCACCTAAATTATTATACAACTTTCAAGAGGAAGAAAGATGGTAAAATTGGAAATTATCATGTTCAATATCAACAATAAAATTCAACAGATATTTATGAAAATAAATTGAAGTATGTTTTGAATTAAAGAAAACACATTTTATCTCATTCCACTCGTGACTGAACATTTTTGGCGCTGATTTATTTTGGTTATAACAATAAGCAAATATAATCAAGAGCAGAAATTAATTTCCTTATCAAAGTTGAATTTATTGAAGTAAATCAAAATAACAGATAAGACAACTGCCAAATACTGTTGAGTGTGCTCACAAGACTTATTGTACAACTATTTGGACGAAAATACAAATTTTCATGTTCAGTTCCAACAGGACCCTACTTCACAATATCAATCAGAGTAGTTCTACGTCCAGCGCTGATATATTGCCGGGAAAGTAGTTGTTATCTGTTGGATATTTTTTTTTTATTGCTTTATTTAACGTCAACCGGAAATTTTGCCGAATCCTCTGTTGTTTCCGACATAGAGTTCTTTATCAAGCTCAACACCTATGAACTCGGGACCGCCATCTTAACGTCCCCTCCGAAGGACGGCATATCTATAGTCTTATCTCGTGCTCACGCCTGCAGCTGCGAATATGCTACTACGCTTCAGTTGTTAGGGCATTTTAACGCGCACCTTCCTGGTCACCCATCCAAGTACTAAACGCGCCCGATGTTGTTTGGCTCAGATATCGATATGACTCTCATCAACCGGTGCCCTAGATATTATTTTTAATATCCGTTTTGTTATTTGAAACGGAAACTCAGTTGTTTTTTTTTCTTTTTCAACATGAATACTTCCCAAGAGGACAAGAAGATATCTTGAATGATGGAGGATAGTGACTGAAATTTATTTTTTAGTCACAGATGATTCCACATCGAATTTTATTAACATCTTGAATTCTGAATAATTCGATTTTTTTAAAGACAATATTATTAATCGTGGACTTGATCATTGGAAACTTACTTCTTGCGTTCGTCTTGTATCCTTTGTAACGCAGTCTCTAAATCAGCGATCCTCTCCTCTCTCATTTCCCTCAAATGTTGCTGAGCTTGTTCGATTGGTGTACTTGGAACATGCGTCGATAGGGGGTAAATCGGAGTTAGCGACGAGGGTTGTTCTTGGTATATTGGGGTGTGCGCCATTTGAGCCTCAAGATCGGCGCATCTCTTTTTGTATTGCAGAACCTACGAAAAAAAATAGGATGGAATACTTATTTTTTACTAATATGAGTGAAATAATATATGAACTATATTACTAAAATAGGTGAATGGAAAATAGAATCTCTCGATGAAACCATCTTCAAATGTCCAACTTGTTGATTTCTAGAGAAATAGTCATTTAGAATACCCTATGAATAATATGGAGAGGAATATTTTACGGAAGTTGCAAGCTACAGTCTGTACGATCTATCTGAGTTTATTTTTGCCAACATCCATTATCCATTTAGTTGCAATTGGCATGAGCACAATCACTGCATTACACTCTCATATTCTCATTTCGATATAATAATGCTCGAAAACAAATGGTAACATACTTTTGTATGTTTTTTATTCTAGGATAGGAGCTTAGAGATTTACATTTGGTGTATTTAAAAATGCAGCAGAAGAACAACTACATTTTCACATTAAAAATAGTGAAAAGCACTTAGACATTTTTAAAACCACTACCAACCATTTGCTATAATCCAATTTTTTATTACTTGCTCTGCATGGTTTCGAATCGTTACAATTACGTTACGGAAAATTATGAAAAATATATTTTGTGGTAAACAAATTTACCTTATCGCCTATTCAAGAGTTTTTGGAGAAAGCAAACATTAAGTCTATCATTTTTTCGAAGTTTCAATGGAGGACAACAAAAATACATTTTTCCTTGACAATTACATTATCGTAGTTTTTTCACTCATAATTGCACGAGAGGTTTGTATTTTATCGGTTAAATTTGGGTTGTTTAATGAGAAACTGTTGCCTAGCAATTAGACGAGAAAAACTGTCAACTATTAGGTTGACAGTTTTTCGAGTCAAATTGCTAAAGGAAACAGTATAGAATTTGAACAACACAAATTTACCCGATATCAATACAAACATCGAGTGTAATTCGGCAGGGCAATTTAATGAATGAGAAATTTAGAAACATGCAATGCAAACTTTATTTATTTTGGCAACCATCACCGCGATAATTGATAAACAAATGTATAAGTGAAAAAACCACTAGTGCATTTGTCGCTGTAAAAGTTGCAGCTAACTTTTGCCGCTGTCAAACTGGCAATTGCACTGTGGCATATGCGATTTTTTTATACATGCGTTGATTTAACTTCAATAAATAATTCTGTACGTTGATAAAAGGTATAGATAGATGCACGGATAGAAAAAACGTATAACAATGAAATTATTCAAAAAGGGAAAACAAATAGTGATGAAAGTTGCATTACTGATAAATGGATGACGTTTGGTCCTTGCTTTTATTACTAGTCAACCTGACACATAAAATATGTTCGTTTTTATTCTGCTGCTTTCATCAGATTCTATAAATAATAACAGTAAGCTAAATAACGCAAATGAAAAATCGTATTTATCAGAATATACAGTGCTAACGAAAATAATGTAATAATTGAAAAATACCAACAACAATATCCTGTCCTTGCGTATAACCCTATCTTAAAAACTAACGGAACCATCATATAAACTTTCGCCCCCACCCTCATTTCACCCGTTTATGGGTTGAATTTCTAAAAATACTGGAACACGTATTTTTTTATTTGTAACAAAGACCTCAAATATCAATATTATGACCCTTAATTGAAAACTTAACGGAACCCGTATACAAACTTCCAATACCCATTAAACCCCCTTTCACCCCTTTAGGGGTTGAATTTTCAAAAACACCGAAAACCCGTTCCTTTATTCGTAACAAAGACTTCAAATACCAATTTTTATGACCCCAACTTAAAAACTAATGGTAGCCCCGGGTTAATTTAAAAAAACCGAAATACGTGTTTCTTCAATTGAAAAAAAAACCTAAATACCAATTACCATGACTCTATCTTCAAAACTAACGGTACTTTCACTTTCACTCCCCTTTCGCCCCTTTAAGGATGGAATACCAAAAAACCTTTCTTAGTGGTTGTCTACGTCATCATTGGAACACGCTCTTTAAATCCAGCGGTTGATCGTCAAAACATTTATTTATATATGAATAGATTAAGGTGGTTCCCCCACGAGACAGTTGAATTGGGAAATTATTAAAATTTGGCATACGTATTGTTTAACATGTGAACAACACCTCTATTTTAACAAGTTTCACCATCATGAACCCGAGATATATATAATTGAAGTTGACTCAATTAACACGTAACATATGGACAATGATGGTAAGAAGTTTATGAAAAACGAGGAGGAGCTAGAACAGGATATCACAGATATTGTGAAAAAAATCAAAGTGATTGACCATCTAGTTTGACAGATATAACTTGAGTTAGGCTGCATAGATATATTTTGCAAGCGAACGAGCGAATGGTGGGGAACGGAACGGAGAGACGGCAACAGTGTACGCACGGCCAGGCGCTCAGTTTGAACAGCTCACATATCGGTCTCGTAGGGAAAAAATGGTACTTGCAAAAATTGGCGAAACACTTCGAAGATTCAACTTCAGCACGTGAATATCGGTAGGTGTATATAACAGCTGACGCGCAACGTTGCCACGATCGTCGTTCTAACACGCACACATAAGAATGCGTCGTCTGTATAGGCAACCTTTTCTGTGTGTTGAGGCATAGCCCGGATAGTTCCGTCAAAAAGTTTACTCGCAATGTCAGATCAAAAATACTTTTAGAATAAATTTTACGAAAGAAAATGATATTCGTACAATATCTACTGGCACTGAGTACGTATATATGGGCTTTACAAAGTTATTGATTATGATCCGAACGAATTATCAAATTTTAATAATTTCCTTATCCAACTGTCTTGTGGGGGAACCACCTTAAATATTTCACACTCCAATCCCAGTTCATGCAAAGCAGCTTCATACTACATCATCAAATAATAAAGAAATAAATCACAAACTGTAAGAAACATAATTCAATCGAAATGCAAGGAATTGTTTCAAAATAACTCTCGCAAAAAAATGATTCAAACCTGATGCCACATCCATGTTCAATCCATTGACGAGTGGTGGACATACGACAGACAGCACACCTTTTTTTTTGTTAAATGCAGTATTGTGCCAAACGACAACCCCAACTTTCGAACACACTAGTACACTTAGTCTTCACAATACTGTCAAAGTAGTTTTATTTTTTGTAACACCCTCCAGAATCTCCTTCACACTGAAGTTATATCAGTAAACGAATTCGATTTCAGAAGATACGAAGTTCAGAGAAGAAATCGTCAACAAATGAAACCATATAGAAGTGGTTTCCACCAGAAAGAAGGTGTTCAGGAGTTGGTGCCATTCCTTACCTCAATATCTTGATATTTAGTGATCTATGTGAAATAATTACGTAGGAGATGATGAAAAATATTTATTAAGCAGAAATGGAAAAAAGTTCCAGAAAAACCGAAGAAGCACCAGAACAATTCGAGCACATCAACAATTGAATCTTTGAATTTAAATTTCATGTAATCTAGGTCAATGTTTATTTCTGATTTATATTTTCCTGTATGTGGTTTAGGGATACTGTCGTAATATACTTTTGATTTTGTCGACTGGATACATGATTTGGTACATGTGTTTTGAATATGTTCTGCTCATATATTTATTAATTACGAATATTGATAATTGGCCATAAGAGCAATGCAATGAAAGTGAAGTCGGGTTTTATACAGTGCTTCTCAAAAGTCCCCTCCCCCCTCTTATTTTTGGAACGATTATACATAAACAAGTGAAATTTGGAAACTGAATAATAAAAATTGTAAATTTCCCTACTAGAGATGATAGATGACGAAATCGTCAAAGATGACGTCACAAGGCCATTGTGACCAATAATTTCAAATGGAACCCTACGGCAAGAGACACCTCTTTTAAAAGGTATCGAAAAAACATATTCAATGATACTGATTTTGTTTTGTTTATGTTATGTTGTTTTGGCAACTCGCTTTTAAAAAACGCAGAGCTGTGATGAATTGAATCAGTTAATACTAAAATTCAAAATTCAAGCTCCGCCTCTGGACGTTTTTGTTAGTCTGCCTAATTCGACGTTTTTGTAATTGTCCAAGTTTTTGTACATTTAATAATTTGTGTATTGTTGATCGAACGTTTAACTGTTTTAGCAGCTTTTGGTACTTTTAATATTTTTGTACATTTTAATAATTTGTTAAACTGTTGTGAGCCGAACATTTAAGTGCTTCAAGAAGCGAAATGGTATGTGCTTTAGGTGATAGAGTAGCAGCGATCCTAATTCTTGGTGAAACTGGACAAAATATTCATGCAGCAGAACGCATTTTCAATGAGAGGTTTCCCGATCGCCCCGTTTCGAGGACTTATTTAAGGGAGCTTCTTCGTAAGTTTGAAACAACGGGTAGTATTGATGATGCGAAACGATCTGGCAGACCACAAATTTCTGATGAGAAAAAAATGTATATACTGGCAGAAGTAGTAGTTGATCCTACTTCTTCAACAACTCACGTTGCATCTACCTGTGAAGTCAGTCGAAGTACAGTACACAGGGTGTTAAAAAAAAACAAATTTCATCCATACAAATTAAAAATGGTTCATCAACTCTCAGACGACGACCCAGACCGAAGACTAGAATTTTGTGAAAATATGGAAACTAGAATTAACCAACAGCCAGACTATGTCAAAACAATTTGTTTTAGTGACGAAAGTACTTTCTATCTAAATGGAAATGTAAATACACAGAATGTGAGGTATTGGAGTGACACAACTCCTCACCTGTTTCGTGAAACACATACCCAATTTCCCCAGGAGGTGAATGTTTGGGCAGGTATTCTGGGAAACCACATCGTTGGGCCTCTTTTTTTAAATACTAATTTAACTGGTGAGGTTTATCTGGAGCTGTTGCAAAACGCATTTGAAATTTTGGAAGATAATCCAGATGAATTCGGCAATTTGAAAATAACATTCCAACAGGATGGTGCTCCTCCACACTATTACGGTGCAGTAAGACGGTATTTGGATGAGGAGTATCGTGGTAGATGAATTGGACGACGAGGTTCAACGGAATAGCCAGCTCGATCACCGGACCTCACACCTTCGGATTTTTTTCTTGGGGGTACCTTAAATCGAAGGTTTACGCCACTGAACCTGACAATATTGACGTTTTAAAACAACGTATTGTTGCAGAATGTGAGGCTGTTTCCGCCGACACATTTGCAAAAGTACGAGAATAGTTTAAAAATAGGATATTTCACTGTCAGGAAGTAAATGGAGGGCACTTCGAGCAATTTCTTTAAGTAGATACTGATTCTTAAATCTGTAATTAATATCATACTGAATGGAATTTAAATTTTAATGTTTACTGATTATTATTAAAACTGCCATAAATTATTATTATTAAAACTGCCCTAAATACAAACAAAATTAGTATCATTGAATAGGTTTTTTTGATACCTTTTAAAAGAGGTGTCGCTTGCCGTAGGGTTCCATTTAAAATTATTGGTCACAATGGCCTTGTGACGTCATCTTTGACGATTTCGTCATCTATCATCACTAGTAGGGAAGTTTACAACCTTTAATATTCAGTTTCCAAATTTCACTTGTTTATGTATGATCGTTCCAAAAATAAAAGGGGGGGAGGGGACTTTTGAGAAGCACTGTATGTCTTTCCTTGTTATATTGTCAGCGCGTAGTTATGGCAACCGAACATCAACCAATATATGTCACGCCTCCATTTTTGCGCATGCGCATCATTTCAGCATTAAGCCATTTGTTTTAGCTTCACATTTGCTGTCTTTATTATCAATATTGGTACTGGGAATAAATTCTTATTTCAATTGCTGTGCATATTTATAAAAAATCCCGAAATACGTCAATTTTAGATTGTGAAATGACATCCTGCAATGACAAAATTTAATCCCTACATTCAACCCCCTTCGAGTGACAGTTACAACCCCCAAATTTTTAAATGGGAAGTAGGGGCATGTGATACATCATTTAAAAGGTATTTTCATTCTGTATTTGAAACTGTCATTTTTTTGGAATTTGTTTCCAAAATTAACAAGAAAAAATAAAATCACCAGTTCAGTTCCTAGTTCCTGATGTAAAAAACAAAAAATAACATGAATGTCAACGTAGTATAAAAATGCTCGCCTCGAACGTCTTGGCAACATCCTAATCTTAAATAAAACTGTCTTCTAACATTATAGACCGGGAGATGGTGACACAAAATATTAGGTCATTTGTACCAGTATGGCGGTTCTTCAGGGGTCTAATTACGGAATGACAAAAAAGAAAATGATGGTCATAGCGCTGGTACCGGCGGCCCAATCGCGTGGGCGTTAATCGAACGTGTCGGATAAATAACGAGTGTCGAACGATTTGTTCCACAAAACTGCTTGTATTTTCCGATGGTCGATAAAAAAAGAAGTAGGCGGTATCGTAATGCCATACTTCTCCGGTGTGACTTACAGCCCGCCATACCGACGCGAATACATTAATTTAAAAAAAACAATTGAATCATTTGTACCAGGCTAATTTTTGCGCAGCTCATCATCGTCGAGTAGCCATTCACGAAAATCACCTTGCCATACTTTTCCGACGGTTCCCAATGGCCGCCATACCACCACAAGGTAGTTAAATTTTATTTTTTTTCCAAACGATTTGTACCAGCCTGAAACTTTTTTTAACAGTTCTCTGTATGATCATAAATAGAAGTCTGATCATGCCATACCTGTGGGAGGTGGCGAATATGTACAATATTTTTCAAAATTCTAAGATTTTATTCTAATTCGAACGATTTGTACCAGTATGGCACTAATTTTTCCTATAAGTTTGAGGTTAAACGAATATAAATACAAAATTTCAAACACCTAGGTGGCGGCAATCTTGTCTTATAACCAGATGTTTTGTCGTATAATATTGTACGGCCACTGGCGCTCGAAAGATTTCTCGAATTGTAAAGGTCTTGGCTCATCGTGTTCGTAAGACATAATAAATGGTTTCAAGATTGTATTGGTTTTCGACATATCAGAGCGAGTGTGGCAGCTCCAGCCCCCTGGTCACGGTATATGCTTATTTTTCAACACCAAAAAAAAAAAATTTCAGAAAATTATTTTTTCGAGTCTACTACTTTGAATTAGTACAGTGTAATTTTCCCAAAGCATTTTTTTTTTCAAGTTTGGAAAATTTGAAATGCCATACTGTTACAATTCATTCCAATTTTTTTTTCTTTTTCATATCTTGCTCGGACTTCCGCCCCATAGTAACAATATGGGATAATTTTTTTTAGGTTGAATTTTATCCAAACGAACCGAATACGATGATGCCATACTGTAACAAATGATTTTATGTCTTGTACCTTGAAAACGTGTCGAAAAACCAAGTTTTTCAAGTGTGGCGCCACTTTTTCCCTCTACTAAATGTATGGCAAATATAATAATGGTCACATTGTATCATATAATTTCCAAAAATCCAAATGCCATACTGGTAAAAATCGTCAATTTTTTTTAACATCTTGGCTTAAGTCCGACAGTCGTCCGCCCCATGGTTACAATCTGGAATAATTTTTTTTAGGTAGAATTACATCCAAACGAACAGAATACAATGATTCCATGATGTAAAAAATTATTTTACGTATTTTACAGTCGTATTTTCCAAACGTGTCGAATAAATGAGTTTTTCAATTATGGCAGCCCTTTTTCCCCCTACTAGACGTATGGGAAATATAATAACGGTCACATTTTATCAAATACTTTCCAAAAATCCCAATGCAATACTGGTACAAATCGTTTTGCGAAAAAAAAAATACTCCTATGCGGCGGTATGGCGGCCATTTGGAACAGTCAGAAAAGTATGACATGGTGTATTTCGTGAATGGCTACTCGACGATGATTAGCTGTGCAAAAATTAGCCTGGAACAAATGGTTGAATTGTTTTTTTTTAATTAATGTATTCGCGTCGGTATGGCGGGCTGTAAGTCACACCGGAGAAGTATGGCATTACGCTACCGCCTACTTCTTTTTTTATCGACCATCGGAAAATACAAGCAGTTTTGTGGAACAAATCGTTCGACACTCGTTATTTATCCGACACGTTCGATTAACGCCCACGCGATTGGGCCGCCGGTACCAGCGCTATGACCATCATTTTCTTTTTTGTCATTCCGTGATTAGACCTCTGAAGAACCGCCATACTGGTACAAATGACCTAATATTTTGTGTCACCATCTCCCGGTCTATTATGGATCATCTGTGGTGTGACCGACCTGATCGCAAGCGTTATTGTTCTTCTTAAGTCAACTAAACTTAATAGTTTAGTTTTGTATACCATACTTTCCACATATCCTCTCAAGAAGAAGTCCAATGGCGTAAGATCAGGTGATCGTGCTAACCATTCAATCCATCCTCGCCTCCCTATGCACCGATTTGGAAATATTCTGTGTAGGTACTGCCGGACATTGATTTGGTAATGTGGCAGTGCTCCATCTTGCTGAAACCATATCATATTCGCTGGAACTTGTGGGTTTGCTGGATCACGATATAAGTTTGCCAAAGTTGGCATAACGTTATTTTGGAGCATTGCTAAATAATTATCCCCATTCAAATTGCCATCAATGAAAAACGGACCGATGACATGGTTTCCAGCTATCCCTGCCCAAACATCAACCTTTTGAGGGTATTGTGTATTGTCTTCTCTCATCCAGTTAGGGTTTTTCGTAGACCAGTAGCGGCAATTTTGACGATTAGCATGTCCGTGAAGCGTAAAAGTACACTCATCAGAATACAAAACATCTTCCAATTGGATCACATTGTTATCTAACATATCCATCATTTGTTCACAAAAATACGTTCTTTGATCAAAATCATCTTCCATGAGCTCCTGAGTTGGTATCATTTTATAGGGATGCATTTTATTTTCTTTTTATATTCGAAGAATCGATGAACGGCTAACATCCAATGTTGCGGCTGCTTATCGACTCGAAGAATGTGGGTTTTCCTCAAACTCAAGCAGTACATCCAATTTGGTACCAATAATTATTGCTTTGGAAGGTGGTTTTTTTTCATCTGCCTCACATGTCCAATCTCGCGAAATTGCTTTTCTATTTAACTTATTGTCCCTTGGGATATAGGCGGCAAATCCGGAAATTTTTCGTGAAATAGGCGAGCAACTTCGATCTGTGTTCGAGTGTTGTCTTCGTAACCAATCATCTGCAGAACTGTTATTTTGTGCATTTCTGTTAAACGAACCATGTTTCTGAATTGCTGTTGACGAAATTCAAACGACGTATAACACTGACAACTACTGTCATGTGGTTATAATCCCACACCAATTGAAACAAAACTAACATTGCCATGGTAACTTTTTCAATGGGCTACTAGACTGTCATTATAATAACGAATTCCATGATGATAGATAATATGAGATCGTATCAAATCTATTAACATCTGTCTGATAATGATTTTTTGACATTTGGCAGTTTTCATAAAATTAATTTCAAAACATGAAATAATCAGGACAGTAGCTAAATGAATGGTGATGCTAACAGTGATATTCTAAATTTGATACCACTTAATCTGATATTAATTAATTTCAATCCATAAATAAGACAGAGATTGGATGGAAGTGTTTAGTCAGGGTTGTCCCGGATTTTTCACGCTGGAGGTTTTTTTTAATTTTATTATTTTATTTATTTATTTTCATATTTGAGTTTACAATAATTGTGTATACAATTGAAATGGTACATATAAATTTAAAAATAGAATATTATGTATAACCAGACAGTTATTAACTGGAATATACATGGTTTCAGATTAATTTTGAATAGTATTAAATTTATTGGAAAAAATATATTAATAAAAAAAATTTTTTAATAGAATTAAATAATGAAAAAAATTTGTAATACATTTGAAATTAATGAACATAGGATAATAATAAAAAGAAGAAATGGAGGTTGTAAAATGAATGGAATCATTTATTTCTTTGTGATAGAATGTATGTTTTCACTTTAATTTTTAATTGAAATATATTGTTCCATTTTATTAGATCATCGGGTAGATTATTAAATTTTGAGATTGCCTCATATGTAGATTTTTTCTGACCTATTGTAGAATTAATAGCTTCGAAATGGAACCAGTTATATTGTCTAGTGTGGTGAGTATGAGTTTCGGAGTTTCTTGTTAATATGAAATTCGATTTCAGCCTTTTATTAATAATATCATAAGCAATTTTTAGAGTGTTGATTGTATAGTGTTCCTCTAAAGAAAATGTATTCGTTTTATCAAACAGTTGATTTGTTGGTATATCATATGGAAAACGATACAGGACTTTCAATGATTTCTTATATAATAGACATTTTGTTGAAATTATTTTTTGAACAAGATCCCCAAATTATTATTAAATAGTTTATTCGACTGAGGATATGAGAATGAAGAATTAAATTTGCTATATATGTATTAAGTTTGGGACATCTAATCAATGCACCAATAATGGGAGATATTATTTGTTTGAGAATATCAATATGCTTGTCCCATTTCAGTTTCTCATCAATCCAAATACCAAGGTATTTTTGATTTAGGACGTTTGTTTCAATAAATTATTTTTTATTCGGATATCTAGATTATTAGTTTGTTTATTTCGTTGGTGGAAAATCATATATTGAGTTCTATTGGAATTTACAGAAAGGAAGTTAGAATATATTCATTTTTCTATTTACTTTGGGTCTTCGTTTATCGTATATTCTAGAATTGTAGGGTTTCTATTTGCATATAAAAGAACTGTATCATCTGCATATATGGTGTATTCACTAGTTAAATTGATTTTAGAAATATTTTGAATATAAAATTGGACCTAACACAGATCCTTGAGGAACACCTTTATTTATATATAATTTTTTGGATTCAAATTTATTTACTTTAGTTCTAATGGTTCTATTCTTAAGGTAAGATTTCAGTAGATTATTTGCCATTCCTCTAATTCCCATTAAATCGAGATATTTCAAAAGAATTATATGATCAACTGTATCAAAAGCTTTCTTAAGGTCCATAAAAATTGCTATTACATGATTTCCTTTGTCAAGTCTGTCGTGTATAAAATTAATTACTTGTAGTACTGCTGCTTGTGTTCCACTGTTTTCTTGAAAACCAAATTGATTTAAATCAAATCCATATTTTTTATTTATGATGTTTACCATTCTTTTTTTAATAATTTTTTCAATAATTTTGGAAAATATGCTTATTAATGCTATGGGTTCAATTCCTAGAGTAATGTTCGATTTTTATAATATTTTTCAATATTTGTATTTTTAATGACGGCATGAAAGTGTATGATAGAAACTGTTATGAAAAGATAACAGATTTCTAATATGATTAAAATAGTCGTAGAAAAACTATAGTGTACAATATACTATTTCTTACTTTCTCATTATCAAGAAACGGTATTAGTACTAGTTTTTAACGTTTGCTTCGGTGTTTTTTTCTGCAAAGAATTCGAAAAAATAAATTTTTGAATAGAGAATGAGAACCTTTCAAATGATGTATCACATGCCCCTTCTTCCCATTTAGAAATTTGGGGGTTGTAACTGTCACTCGAAGGGGGTTGAAAGTAGGGATGAAATTTTGTCATTGCAGGATGACATTTCAAAATCTGAAGTTGACGTATTTCGGGATTTTTTATAAATGAGCACAATAACTGAAATAACGAATTTACTCCATTTGGCTGTTCCACACTTTATACAGTGTTTCTCAAAAGTCCGCTCCCCCCCTCTTATTTTTGCAACGATTATACATAAACAAGTGAAATTTGGAAACTGAATATTGAAGGTTGTAAACTTCTCTACTAGTGATGATAGATGACGAAATCGTCAAAGATAACGTCACAAGGCCATTGTGACCAATAATTTTAAATGGAACCCTACGGCAAGCGACACCTCTTTTAAAAGGTATCGAAAAAACCTATTCAATGATACTAATTTTGTTCGTGTTTATGGAAGTTTTGATGGCTCATTAGTAGACATCAAAATTTAAATTCCATTCAGTATGATATTAATTACAGATTTGAGAATCAGTATCTACTTGAAGAAATTACTCGAAGTGACCCCCATTTACTTCCTGACAGTGAAATATCCTATTTTAAACTCTTCTCGTAGTTTTGCAAATGTGTCTGCGGAAACAGCCTCACATTCTGCAACAATACGTTGTTTTAAAACGTCAATATTGTGAGATTCAGTGGCGTGAACCTTCGATTTAAGGTACCCCCCACAGAAAAAAATCCAAAGGTGTGAGGTCCGGTGATCGAGCTGGCCATTCCGTTGAACCTCGTCGTCCAATCCATCTACCACGATACTCCTCATCCAACTACCGTCTTACTGCACCGTAATAGTGTGGAGGAGCACCATCCTGTTGGAATGTTATTTCCAAATTGCCGAATTCATCTGGATTATCTTCCAAAATTTCAAGAATTAACGGTTCTATTGCGTTTTGCAACAGCTCCAGATAAACCTCACCAGTTGAATTAGTATTTAAAAAAGAGGCCCAACGATGTGGTTTCCCAGGATACCTGCCCAAACATTCACCTTCTGGGGAAATTGGGTATGTGTTTCACGAAACAGGTGAGGATTTGCGACACTCCAATACCTCACATTCTGTGTATTTACATTTCCATTCAGATAGAAAGTACTTTCGCCACTAAAACAAATTGTTTTGACATAGTCTGGCTGTTGGTTAATTTTAGTTTCCATATTTTCACAAAATTCTAGTTTTCGGTCTGGGTCGTCGTCTGAGAGTTGATGAAACATTTTTAATTTGTATGGATGAAATTTATTTTTTCAACACCCTGTGTACTGTACTTCGACTGACTTCACAGGTAGATGCAACGTGAGTTGTTGAAGAAGTAGGATTAACTATTACTTCTGCCAGTATATCAATTTTTTTCTCATCAGAAATTTGTGGTCTGCCAGATCGTTTCGCATCATTAATACTACCCGTTGTTCCAAACTTACGAAGAAGCTCCCTTAAATAAGTCCTCGAAACGGGGCGATCGGGAAACCTCTCATTAAAAATGCGTTCTGCTGCATGAATATTTTGTCCAGTTTCACCAAGAATTAGGATCGCTGCTACTTTATCACCTAAAGCACGTACCATTTCGCTTCTTGAAGCACTTAAACGTTCGGCTCACAACAGTTTAACAAATTATTAAAATGTACAAAAATATTAAAAGTACCAAAAGCTGCTGAAACAGTTGAACGTTCGATCAACAATACACAAATTATTAAATGTACAAAAACTTGGACAATTATAGAAACGTCGAATTAGGGAGACTAACAAAAACGTCAGCTTATTCGACAATTATCCAGAGGCGGAGCTTGAATTTGGAATTTTAGTAGTAACTGATTTAATTCATCACAGCTTTGCGTTTTTTAAAAGCGAGTTGCCAAAACTGCCATAAACACAAACAAAATTAGTATCATTGAATAGGTGTTTTCGATACCTTTTAAAAGAGGTATCGCTTGCCGTAGGGTTCCATTTTAAATTATTGGTCACGTCATCTTTGACGATTTCGTCATCTATCATCACTTGTAGGGAAGTTTACAACCTTTAATATTCAGTTTCCAAATTTCACTTGTTCATGTATAATTGTTCCAAAAATAAGAGGGGGGAGGGGACTTTTGAGAAGCACTGTATGGTTCTACTACTCGAATTACCTTGGCTTGTAGCCTGCTTACTAGTGCGGCTTGGTTCTGTTGCGCCTGTCTGTATGTGTCGAGACGCCTTCTGTAGAGCGACGCTTCTTCTTGGAGACGATGTCGAAGGTCTCTGGACGTGTCTTCATCGCTGCTGCCTCCGCCGCCGTCTCCTCGCAGCCGACCACCATCTGTCCTGCCCCCACTCCCACTACTCTGAAAATTGCAATGTTTGGTGTTTTATTGACAGAAGTTCCATTCCAGATAAAAATCTGTTGGCATCTACTCAAATGTCAGCGAAAATCATCCACTATATTCTTTAGCTAATAGAATGCGGTGATTTTGAAAAGTCACCACGGCAATGAATAAAGTTACCGGGTATTATTTTCTTCATGGGAGAAATTCATGTCTTTCGACATTCAAGAGCGATGATATGTATCAGCATGAGCTACCTTTTTGAAATTGACACCCATAACAACACTTGTGAGTTCTGGAACCCTTTTAACATACCGATTTTTGTCATTTTTCAAAGTGCAGCAATTTAGTCTGCAATTATTCTAGCACATGGTGATGAAATGTAAAAATATACTGGTAAAGTTGTATAACAACATATAAACCTGGGTAATTTTGAAATAAAAAACCTGAGATTTTTTGGGTTTGAAAAAGATTCACGTTTATAAAATTTGTAAATTTTGGTTTTTCATGTTTTTATAAAAAAATTAAGGTATTGAAATATTATAAAACCAAATACTGCCAATTTTTTTAATGTTTGGTATATTTTTTAAATATTTTACTCCATTTGTACGAGGCGTAGAATGGCAAAAAATTTAACATTTGATGCATTGACTTGAGTGACAATTGTCACTTAAAAAACATCTGGGATTGCCATTTTAAAGTGACAATTGTCACTAAAATCACGATATTTTTGTAAATGACAATTGTCACTTCAAACTGACAATTGTCAGTTCAAAGTGACAATTGTCACTTCAAAGTGACAATCGTCAGTTCAAAGTAGCAATTAAATTTTTAAAAATATTTTGTTGTTGGTCCTTCTAGCATTCGTACATTTGTTTAAAAAATTGTTATAAACAAACGCATTTTTTATGACATTATCAAAAATCGCATTTTCAGAATTCTGATTTTTAAGAAAAAAAATCATTTCTTAATTTTTTTTATATTGTTGCTAAAAACTAAATTGAGAAATTATTTTTTATTCATCACTTCTCTTTCTAAATCTGGAAAAATGTTTATTTATTATCTGTTCATTTATAGTCCGTAAAATAAAGGCGTGGAGTAATAAACCGTCATTTAGTATGCAAAATCCAAAGATTACGGGTTTTTCCTAGCAGTTCGTACTTATACATACCTGGATTCAATACGATAAGCGGTTTTATTACTCCATGCCTTTATTTTACGCACTATAATAAATAATTTGTTATAAATAAATGAATATTCGTACTATATTTTTTATACTAAAAAAAATACAATCATGTATGGCTTTTTGAATTTTTTTTTATATAATTTCATATATTCTCATGTTTTTAGGCTTGCCATTTTTTTCAAAGCTGAATTTATTTTTTATTTAATGGATTATAAAAAATTGAATATTTGAAATTATATAAAAAATAAAATTATTTTTTTTCAAAATATTGTTTTTATTTTAGTATCTAAAAAAATATAGTAAAGATATTTTTTTAACAAATTATTATTTAATTTAAAAAATGGTTCCTTAATTTAATTTCAAGCAACCAAAAAATTGTTAACTAAAAAATGCGTGATTAAATTTTTTTTTCTTTTTAAGAAATTGTTTTTTTCTTAAAAATTACTATTTTTATCAATGGTAAAATCTCAAAAATATATTTTTGATAATGTCCTAAACAATGAGTTTGTTTTTGACAATTTTTTTTTTTTTAATTTATGAAAAACTCCAATGGCGGTACGTTTCTGCATGTCTAAACTAAAAAATCCGTTGCGAATTATATCACGTGCCCTCAGATTTGGCGGGAATCAAAAAAAAAGTTGTCTGTGGTGCCGAAAAATGGGACAAATTGACAAGAAATCGAAAAAATTTATTGAGAAAATGTGTTTGGAATCCAACGAGGACCAGATTGAAAATCAACAAAAATACCATTTTATTCTTCTACCTAACTAAGAAACATTATACATTCTTGTTTCATCTGGAAACAGCTTCAATAACCTAAATCACATAAATTAGGGTCAAAACTAATCAAATATTTGTAGAGTAGACATTTTACGGGAGATTAGTTATGAAAACACGATTTAGTCTTGTCACTAGGTGTAGTCATGCCCTGTATATTATGCACATGAGCTTATTCAATATCCTCAACCACTAAATAAAGTTTAAACCAACTAATATTTGTAATTAAAACTTAATAATACATTATTTATTCTAATTGAATTTAGTATTGTTTAGGTGGATGTGAAAAATAAAAAAACTCAATAAACAAACAATGTACAAATTTTCAATATTCTACGTGACCACCTCTGCGCTCCATACATAGAATTGTTCTGGAAAACATTAAGCTGCGAACATTTTTCAGTGTTGATCAGTGCTGCACAATTCTTTATACAAATTTTTAAATGTTTTACATTTCGAAATGGGCGTTGTTTATGAACATTGCTTTTCAGGTAACGCCATAAAAAGAAATCACACGGCGTTAGGTCTGGAGACCTAGCAGGCCAAGGATTACCTGAATATCGACCTATCCACTGCTCACCAAACTCATTGGTCAACCACACCCGCACTTCATTCGTAGAATGAATAGAAGCATCATCTTGTTGAAAGAATAAACGAAT